>NJRL01000184.1:322745-333765 GCA_003063815.1 Aphaenogaster rudis
GAGGTCCATACATTAAGGGCGTGTTATTGAAGTCATTTAGAGTTGAAATTGTTCAATAAACATATGTCCGTAAATGTTTCCTAAAAGAACTACAACCATTGAAAGTTGATGTGAATATTTGAAAAAGAAAAGAAAAAAGACATTTAATTTAACTTGCTTATTTACAAATGTATTACAAATTCTATTCAAAATTATCTCCTGCAAATTCAATACCAAGTCTTGCCCTGTGTAAAAGTGATCTAAGCTTCTCCACCATGCCAGGAGAATTTCTTATTAATTAATAAGACAATTATTAATAGACATATTAATAGACAATTAGTCAAGACTTAATAAAACAATACCAGATTGACAGAAAGTGTTTCAAATATTCACATCAACTTTCAATGGTTGTAATTCTGTTAGAAAGCATTTACGGACATATGTTTATTAAACAATTTCAACTCTAAATGACTTCAATAATACGCTCTTAATGTATGGACCTCGAGTCATGGGACACCCTGTATATACTTCTAATTTATAATATTTCTATTTAGAGATATTTTTTTGTACACTCTGTAATCATTCTTGCATAAAATTCAATATGTTATGCAATGCGTAAAATTTTTATAGAATCAGAATTGCATTTATAAAATTGGGCCGTATTTTATTTTAACGAGTGAGCGCGCTGTTGCGAGCGTATTACAAATCGATTTTTTTTACATCCCGCTCGGAGGAGATGAAAGCACAATATGGAGACGAAAAATCGAGACATGCTACAAAAGACTGCCGCGCAAAAAAGATACACTTGTGTTCATAAGAGCCCATAGAATATAATAGGCAAGTACTTATTGTGAATAAAGTAAAGAAAATCGATGCTGCAGTAACTTGTTTTCGTTTTTTAATCTTTTCTTCTTCGAAATATATTTTTCCGAATACTTTCGTACTGTACACGAATTTATCGTTAAAGTTTTATTGTACTCTATGATATTTAATATTTAATTTTCATTATTAAATAATAACCCCTCACCACAGACAAAAATTTCTTTCTGTATATTTGTCTGTGTATTTGAAACGTTCAATAGTGATTTCGCGAATCTATTTTTCTTCTATCTTTATCGCAATTTAATGTTTAAAAATGCTAAAAGTTTGTGATATCTAATATTTATCCGGAAATAATGTTCGGGACTGTTGCGTATTTTTCGAAAAATTTATCGAGCGTGCGGGAGTTAAGGCTCTCGTCATAAATAACGGTTTCTTCGTGCTTCATATATTTTTCCGAGACTTCTGCATCTCTCTGAGATCTCGTACTTTCCATTTCTCGCGTTTTGCGTTTTTTATTTTTTTCCCTAGTGCTTTCCCGTTAAGTGATCCTGATACTTGACTTCCTCATATTTTTAATAAAAGATCTCGCGAGCAAATCAGGATTAAATAAAAAAATATGTTTTTCCATTTGATTTTAATTAAGAAAATTAAATTTCTGATCTGCATGATATACGCAAGACGAGAAAGCCACATGTGCGGACTTTTCATGCTGACTTTTAAAATGCATCTACATAAAACAAACGCTACGCTCATTAAATTCTTTTTGCGTCGCACAAAGAGACTAGTCGGAAAGTCACCACTCTGAATTTTATAACTGTATATCATGAAAAGACGTACTTTACGAAAAATATACTTGGTGCGAGACGTTACTGCGTCTCTTAATGTAACTGTCAGTTCACGTGGTGCCTCGCCAAAGATTACAAGATTTGTGATTACTATGCGTTCATCTTTCCCAATTCTGAGTTCTCTCTCTCTCTCTCTCTCTCCCCTCTCTCTCCCCCCATCTCTCTCTCTCTCTTTCTCTCTCTCTCTCTCTCTCTTAGTCTTTTAAAACCTGAGACTGATATGTGTTAATTTATGCGCCTTGCATTGATTTATACTATTATATATATATATATATATATATATATATATATATATATATATATCTATATCTACATATATCGAGCATTCCATGTCAAGTGAGCTTTCCTTTTTTCGTCAAGTGCGACACTTTTTATTTTGATCTAACACGATTTAAAATCTTTCTTGACATCTCTACTTTATAGCCCTCAAGTTACAAGTTGTTATCTCTAACGGTTCAAAGATGGCGTCACGATTTTTCTAAAAATGTGGGACTTACGCTTGATTCTCCTACACATTTTAGTTGATATTTTCAAGATAAATAATGTTTATTGGTAAGAAAATGCCACCATTGAAATACTGATGGTTCCTGAATGTAAATATGAGGCTATAATTATAAAATTCAAAACGGCGGATTCAAAATGGTGGCTCAAAATGTGACGAAATAGATTAAATTGATATGAAGATAATTTTTTGATGTTTTTGACGATATAAGGAAATTGGCATGATCGACTATTACGAATGCAAGGTCAAGATATCAGAATTCAAGCTAATGCCTCCAATATGGCGAATTAAAATTTTATCAAACGGGATAACTCGAAACATGATGAGTAAATGGGTCTTTTTTAACTCGTGGATCATAAATATTTGATTGAAACGTTAATTTTAATTAATGCCATATTGGAGGCATTATAGCTTGATTTTGGTATCTTCACCTTGCATTCGTAATAGTCGATCATGCCAATCTCTTTATATCGTCAAAAACATTAAAAAATTATCTTCATATCAATTTAATCTATTTCGTCACATTTCGAGTCACATTTTGAATCCGCCGTTTTGAATTTTATGATCATAGCCTTATATTTACATTCAAGAACCATTAGTATTTCGATGGTGGCATTTTCTTACCAATAAACATCATTTATCTTAAAAATATCAACTAAAACGTATAGAAGAATTAAGCACAAGTCCCACATTTTCAGAAAGATCGTGACGTCATCTTTGAATCGTTAGAGATAACAATTTGTAACTTGGGGGCTATAAAGTAGAGATGTCAAGGAAGATTTTAAGCCGTATTAGATCAATCAAAATAAAAAGTGTCGCACTTGACGAAAAAAGGGTGGCTTACTTGACGTGGAATGCTCGATATATATATATATATATATATATATATATATCGCGCGTACAACGAATAATAACGTTGAAATAATTATTTTAGTATCAAAATTAATGTCTTCACGGAAAAAAATAGTTGATACAGCCAAGTTATAGCTTGCTAATGCAAGTTTAACATTTATAATTAATTGTAAGCAGATTTGATAGAGTAGCAAAGAAAATATATCTGAAAGCAGTTATAAACATATTTTCTTTGCTACACTATCAAATCTGCTTAGTTATCAATGTTAAACTTCCATTAGCAAGCTATAACTTGGCTGTCTATTTTTTTCGTGTTAATATATTTTTTCTTAAAACCATGATATCTTCGTTAATGTTATAATTAATATTGCAATAAAATTATGTTGTCAAAAAAATATACAAAATTGCATGAACAACAAATAGAAAAAACACGTGATTTATAATCGAAATATATACATACAGTTGTTGTTTATGCAATTTTATACACTTTTTTTATAGAGGACGGTATTTTATAGGAATCCAATAGCGATTGGAAACACTCACTATTTGAAATAACGGAAATAAATAGTTCAAACGAATTGAACAATTATTTCAATATTACTATTATATGTGTCCAATATGTGTATTCAATATTACTATTATATTATACTCTTAATAAAATGTCTCTTAATATTATATTAATATCGTAATATATTTTCATTCAAATTCTAAAATAATCTACTTTAATATTTCACATAAAAATATATATATAATAAATGTTCTCTAATAGAATGTTAATCGAAGTTTAATTATCCAGATATTCTGCAAAGTAGATGAAGAAAAATTGAAAGTTTTACTACGAAGAAATTGCATCTGGGTCGACCAAAGAATCCATTTATATCAGAGGCATCCCGTTTAATTACAGTTCATTTTATTAACGACCCGTGAAATATACTCTCTCGACGGTAAATATAACGGAGAAATTTCTGGAAAAACCTGCAACTTTGTTTGCAAATGTAATTCTTCCGCGTATAGCCGGCCGACGCTGTAAGTGCGTGTTTCCGATTGCGTTGCCGGCGGCGATATGCCCCGGTAAAATCAGTTAACTCTCGATACTCTTATTTACTCGGTTAATGAAACAGAACAGAAACAATAGTTTTCCAACGCGAGAGTTTCCATTGTGCGATATTTACTTTTTTCCGCTTTCTTTGCTCTTTTATTTTAGCGCTTTATTTCTCTAAACTACGGCATAAGCTGTGACGTACAGGATGAGTCACGTAAACGGATTACTCATTGAAAATAAAAGAAATTGAAAAAATAAATATAAAATAAAATATAAGAATATAAAAAATATGTAAAAAGAAGTTTAATAAATATATAATTTCATTAAATAACTGCTTAAATATTCTTATAAATTAATAAATTATTAAATATAAAATAATTAATTTGACTAAATATAATTTGACTAAATATAATTACGTAACTAAACATTTAACTCAAATAACTAATAGATAAATAAGTTATATATTTAATTAATAGCTAAGTTAAATAACTAACATAAATAAGTAATAAATAAATGCCAGTCAAAAAATTTCTGTTTGAATTCAATTCAAACAGCTTTGATTTTAAGGGATTCGTCCGTTGGATAAATCCGCCGTTGCAACGTTTCATACTTCACTCGGAAACTGTGGCATCCGCACACAAATGAAAATTACTAGGCGTTTGTACGTACATACGGTGTTCGGGGTTGAATACAGCAGCGAATAGCGCTGCAGCCCGATTGTATGCAACGTGTGTTTACGGCTGTTTCGCGCCACCGAATACATCACGGCGACTGGAATGAGAATGGGGATGCTGCAACGACAAAGAGAGATACGGTACGAATGATACGTTGCTTTCATGGCATTGTTCTATTCTAACCGATAATAAAAAAGTGTTATGATGATTTGCACTGACATGAGTGTGACTTCCGGATGTATGTAAAATTGAAAATTTCATCATTTTGAGAAGTTATAAACGCATTAAAAATCCCAATGATAATTGCCATTTGTGATGATTTGGTTCTTAATATTTTTATTTTCAGTGATGAAGATTTTTAACGAGAAAAATTAATATTTATATAAAATAGGAGTAATTATATATATATATTAAATATTATTTTATTTTTGTTTTGTTATTTAAATATTTTATTATTTACGTCTATTAAGCTGACACAGCCACTTTAGCACAATCGAATAAAACTTATACAGAAATTTAGTGTTTATTATTGTGGTTCATTATTTTTAATTTCTATAAATACGAATACATTGGTACTATTTGCAATTGAAATCTTCGATTCTATTCTGAGTTTTAGATCGTCTACTTAATTCTTAAATTCTTAATTGCGAAAATTGCAATCTCGAAAAGGTTAACTTGAACTCTCAACGTGGGACCTTTTATCCGCTTTTCCTCTCTTTGCCAATGTTTCATTTTCCCACTGCACATTGGTTGCAACTTAAACAGCTTTCACAAGACTTCCCGTATTGCGTAACACAATCCGGTACTGCGATTTTGCAATAGTGATTCTCGAGTTTCGCACGATTGTCGTGCCGTTCCATTTGTTACGCAAACGACAAGTCGACACCTATCTTGAATCTCGAATTGTCAGGAGATCAAAGAAGTGTTTAACTCTTCAATGCGTCGCTTAATTGGCGGTTGAATAATGTTTCCATTTAATAATCAAACGAATTGAAATAAAGAGCTTTAAATAATAATAAGTTTCCGTATTAATATTTATTATTTTAAATAATAATACTAATCGAATTATTATATGATTATTTCGCTTTGTCAAATTATAAAGAAACTACACATTAATATTACTCTCCTCTTTCCCTATACTTATTAAATAGCTACATTATTTATTTACTAAATTATTAATTAAATTATCAAATTATTACACTATTGTAATCGTATATTTATTAAGTAATAATAATATAACTATATATTAATTTCATGTTACGATATTTGCAAATTATATTTTAAAAAGTGTAGATTACATTTTACGGAGTTTTCCATTAACTTTGCATTGTGTAATTTGCATTTTCAATTTGCATTCTCACATTTACATATATCAAAATTTTTATTATATTATTTTATTACTTTAAACAAAAATGTTAACGGTAATTTTATACGAATATATTTGACGTAATATTGATTGCATACGTGCCGTTTGATCGTGCGGCGAGCTTTTGCAACTAATAGCAAAGCTTTCGATGTTCCGCAATCAACGGCGTTTCGTTGATCGCAAACACTGCAAGCTGCAGCTTAAGGCAGCGTCATTGTAATTCGGGACACGGTTTTCATTCGCGCCGTTATTAACTGGGTTCTATTTGCTCCGTTGCCATTGCTTCGCGGATTTCTTTCACTGACTTATTACCTCGTATTACTAACGTGTAAAGCAAGTGCGCATTTGCTATTAATGCGCGATTAATCAATGTGATATTAGGGATGGATATTATATGAATAAATTCTTTATTGAAGAATTTCATATAATATACGATATTGAAAAAGGGAAATTATACAATTACAAGGAGGCTTTATAACATTATTATCAATTTAGTTATAAAATAAGATATATATATATTTTTACATTTTTCATATAAAAATTATTGCATATATTTTATTATTTAAATTAGGACGAAAGAGGAGAGGGGGGAGAGAGAGAGAGAGAGAGAGAGAGAGAGAGAGAGAGACAACTTTAATGAAAATTATAAACTAGTTCAAATAAATCAGCTTACCTAATCATCATTTTCTAATATTTATCTTCTTACAACTTGTAATTATTAATGAAAATATTTCGGAGTTGTTTTTGAAAATATATGTATATCATACATATGACATGTATATCATACATATAATATTAATTAGCATCATAAAATAAAAAAATGATAACACTTATTAATATTTCTCGATATTATTATCGATTTTCATAATACTTTGAAAGATGAAATTGTTATTAATATAAAAGAGGTATTAATACAAATCAAATTAAAATGTGATAATATAAATGTGTAAAATATAGAAATTTGCTTTGACATCACGATAGCCTTTTCAAATAAAATATGTTCGTAAAAAAATTTATAGTAATTACTTAATTAATATACGTGATAATTACTTGATGAATCATAAGAAATGCATATTGTAGAATGATTAAAAGGATTATCTGCAAGAACATGCCTATAACGTACATGAGGGGAAACCTGACAAGTGCTCTAACAGAGAACCCGCTCAATTTCGAGAGAAGAAATCGATGGAGCGACCGCGAATCCGAGAAGAGAAAAATGAATTAATTTATTAAAATATTCTACGCAGAAATTTAATATACATTTAAATGAAATTGGCTACTTTTAAATAATCACGACGTACCAAATTATACATAATTGATGCAAATGGAATCACGAATAGCAAATGCCGCTCGCTTAACTTTAATTTTTCGGATACTTTCGCCTGCTTTCCATTGCATCATCATTTTTATTTTATATTGTTAAAAGTCCATACGTAAAATCAATTATGGAAATTACATACCAGATTTAAATTGCATGACAGATATACATAGTTCAATATACGATTGCCATAATTAATGACGTAGATCTTTAATAATTAGCGTAGTGACAGTGTAACCTTACGTAGGTATATTTAATAATTAGCATATAGTAGTGACAATTAGTATAAATTCGGTAATTCGGATTTTGATGGTTCATATACAATATTAATGGCTAATGATAAATTAATTACACGATTCAGCCAAATCACGTATTTCACTGCGTATCATTATAGTAACATTACAATAATGATGCAAGAATATAATAACCAAAAAAATAATAGAATAAATAAACGATGGAATCATTTCTATGTGACAACATAAGGACAAATAAAATTAGAGAATAAAATAAACATTAATTAAAACATAAATTAAAAGTGAAAGGCTTAGCAAATTAGGTTTTTCACGTAAGTAATCGTTCTTTTCTTAAGGCATCTCCAGAAAAATGTTACAAAATTAAAAAATTATTATTTTATTCATACATAAAACTAATTATGTGTGTGTGAAAAAGTAAGAGGAAATAAGAAAATATAATATATGAGAAATCCAGAAAAGAAATAACGCGACTAACTAAGGCTCTTATTTATAATTACGTTTCTGTTGAAGAATTTAGCAAAAACTAGTCTTGAGATACGATATCATTTATTAAATAAATCTTGAGATTTAATTTGATATTTGTTACATTATATTTGCAATCATAATACAATGTAGAAATTCAGATGTTTGTCTTGAGTTTATTTTTATAATTGATTCTTAACAGAAAACCATACATGTACATATGTCAATAATGTTTCAAATCTTCTATTATCTTTTGCAAGAAGTGATTGAGAAATTGAGAAAAGAACTTACGTGAAAAATGGATTTCTGACTTAAAATCCAAAAATAGATTTTTATTTCTCTCAGGCGAAGGTGTACTTCTCCGAATGGGGCACCCCTACGATTGGGATGGGATTTTGCAGGTGGCTTCAAGATATACTGAACAATTACCGTTTTTTTTTGTTTATAAATTTTTTTTCTTGGACTTCCCCCGACTGAAAATTGTTATTTACATTACTCTCTAACCATAAAAAGCCATAAAAAAAATTACCAGCCCATTTGAAGGTGGAGCCGTGATTCGGAATAATTACCAAAATACCTTCGGAAATTGTTTTTACATTATGGCGCCAAAGTTATCGGAATCTTGCCATAATCTTAATAAGATATATCAAGGTCAAGATCATTGGGATTGGATTTCTTTTGTTGATTTTTACGATTTTCAATATTTTTGTTTATAACTTTTGAACCATGCAAAACCCACATATGCGACCTTGACAGTTGACTTTAATATGATCTCTTGAAGCTACCTGCAAAATCCCATCCCAATCGAAGGGGTGCCCCATTCGGAGGTACAGCCTCAGACGACATTAACATATCCATAAAAACGAAGCGCAAAATCTAACAACTTGATTATCGAAATTACTTTGAGATTGAAACTACTTTGAAATTACATTGAGAATTATTCAATTACAGTTATTTCGTAGTAACATTAAATATTTTCATAACACAAGCTTAGCGAGGCTAACTGGCCTCAGTGTTTGTTTAATAGCGGCAGGTGTTATAGCGTACGCAAGGTCGCCGCGCACCGTGTTGTCATTCGAGCGGCAAGTGCGACAGTCGAGCCGGCAGATATATGCCTGTGCCGCTTCGCTCACAGCATTATCCAACAAAATTCAAAACGCGATTATTCACTACGAACTATAAAGCCGCGTACTCACCAACGGAGCGAGCGAGCATTCGCACTTAGGCCCAGTTCCACAATCTCCAGTTAACTTAACCGGCCGGTTATTCCATTGGAATTGACCAATCGCATTTGTCGTTAAGCAAAATTAACAAATGCGATTGGTCAATTCCAATGGAATAACCGGTCGGTTAAGTTAACTGGAGATTGTGGAACTGGGCCTTAATGATCGTTTGGTGTGTACAGATTAGCGAGCACGAGCGAGCAGAAAAATGCTCGCTCGCTCGTGTTCGCAAATGATCCGGCCGATGTCGGTACATTAAAGAAAAGACGTGTTCGCGCTTGTGCGGTGTGAACGTTCATTTCTTTGATTCGACTGTTCGGCGAGCAGTTTATTTCGTGTCTTCAGTCAGACAGATAGTCAGGCATAGACAAACATTCCATATTCTTCTTCTACCTGCAAGTCTCTTAGCAAATGACTTGCACTATGCACTTGTCTATTTTTAAATATTATTGTCTACCACTATCGTTTATTTTTCCTTCTTTTCTTGCCTTTTAAAGTTAACTGCAGTACAATAAAAGCAGCACTTGCACAAAGTAACTTATTATTTCTCGCCATTGTAATCACAATCTGCTCGCTGTCACTTTTCGGATCAACTGCGAATAGGAGCGAATTCGTACCAGTATGGACGTAGAACGAACATTTCAATAGAACGCGAGCGAGCATTTGTGAACACGAGCGAACGCTCGCTCTTGCTCGCTCGTCTTCGCTCCGTTGGTGAATACGCGGCTTTAGCCCGACTATCAGCGCATGCTTACATAATTAGCTTCTCCCGCGATTGACGACTGTAAATTTTATCCACTATTTCTCTCCAAGCAAATCTTTCATGCGATTTATTTGCAAATCGAAGCGATACAGAATGGGAATTATAAAGTCTTATTTTTTCACGATATTTCTACGAGCTATAATAATTTTAATAACGATACTTAGAGAGTATCTTGCATCGTTATTGAAAAAAGAAGCTTTAAATTTTTCTCTGATTTAAATATAATTTGCTCATTATTTTCGGATTGAGAGCGCGGAGTAATACACCGATCGAATGATTGAAGTGATAGAAAACCATGTTAATAACGATCGTTTATTAATAATATATGTATTTTATTGGATTTATATACTCGAAATATTTTGCACATTTGAATCAAGCACCATATGTTTAATCGCGATATGTTTAATTAATAAACACAATTATAATTAAGCTTATATTTGAATATTTGTAAATTACGTATAAATTTGATCCGATCGAGCAGTTTGTCATTGTACATCGTTTGTGATTTGTTTAAAGTCTCCATTAAAAATTTCGCCCGTTATACGGCGAAATGTTACAATATCCGCGGATATCAAGCGAATCATAGTCTCATTTTTTTTTTCGTGTTATTCTCGCGATCGGCTTTCGATAGGATTCTGTCGCAATGTATAATAGCAAAGTGCGCGTGATTAACATGTGTGATTAACAGAAATGTCGCGTAAAGTATGGATAATGTTATTTTATTGTGATGATTAACACGTGTGAGCGTAATTAACTATTTTCGGGAGTGTTATACAAGTGCAACGAACGAATTTGAAAGGAGAAAGTCTGCGAATAGTCATAACTTCGCTGCTGTGCATCATATTGGTGACATATTATTTTTTATTTCTATTAAGGCAATCTTTATTTATTGATAACTTAATTTTTCATTATTTGAAT
>NJRL01000184.1:333865-350549 GCA_003063815.1 Aphaenogaster rudis
AGCGAACGCTCGCTCTTGCTCGCTCGTCTTCGCTCCGTTGGTGAATACGCGGCTTTAGCCCGACTATCAGCGCATGCTTACATAATTAGCTTCTCCCGCGATTGACGACTGTAAATTTTATCCACTATTTCTCTCCAAGCAAATCTTTCATGCGATTTATTTGCAAATCGAAGCGATACAGAATGGGAATTATAAAGTCTTATTTTTTCACGATATTTCTACGAGCTATAATAATTTTAATAACGATACTTAGAGAGTATCTTGCATCGTTATTGAAAAAAGAAGCTTTAAATTTTTCTCTGATTTAAATATAATTTGCTCATTATTTTCGGATTGAGAGCGCGGAGTAATACACCGATCGAATGATTGAAGTGATAGAAAACCATGTTAATAACGATCGTTTATTAATAATATATGTATTTTATTGGATTTATATACTCGAAATATTTTGCACATTTGAATCAAGCACCATATGTTTAATCGCGATATGTTTAATTAATAAACACAATTATAATTAAGCTTATATTTGAATATTTGTAAATTACGTATAAATTTGATCCGATCGAGCAGTTTGTCATTGTACATCGTTTGTGATTTGTTTAAAGTCTCCATTAAAAATTTCGCCCGTTATACGGCGAAATGTTACAATATCCGCGGATATCAAGCGAATCATAGTCTCATTTTTTTTTTTCGTGTTATTCTCGCGATCGGCTTTCGATAGGATTCCGTCGCAATGTATAATAGCAAAGTGCGCGTGATTAACATGTGTGATTAACAGAAATGTCGCGTAAAGTATGGATAATGTTATTTTATTGTGATGATTAACACGTGTGAGCGTAATTAACTATTTTCGGGAGTGTTATACAAGTGCAACGAACGAATTTGAAAGGAGAAAGTCTGCGAATAGTCATAACTTCGCTGCTGTGCATCATATTGGTGACATATTATTTTTTATTTCTATTAAGGCAATCTTTATTTATTGATAACTTAATTTTTCATTATTTGAATAAAAGATGTTTAAAAATGTCAGATTCAATTTCATCGCGTAAATAATATTGTAAAGTGTTCCACAATAGTCTTACAATATGTAGCTTTAATGAGAGTTACGTTACGAGAGTAATTATCCATTTCTCGCAATCAACTAAGTACGTCCTCAATTGATCTTTAATCAAAATCGATTTAAAACATAGATACAGTTTCTATATAACATCAATCATAATGTACAAAAATTTTCGTCTCTTTTCGACAATGTTTCGGGATATTTTTCTTAATATGATTTACTACCAATTTCGGAATAAATATCAAAATGTGATTATTGAAGTATTATATATGTATATTAGATATTCTCAGAATAAAGTTTCGTGTCACAAAATATGAAATTTTATTCTGAATATCTAATATACTTTCGAATACGAGATTTATGTAAAGATTGGAAGTATGGATCTAAGAATTATAATTATTTAAGCAATAGTTTGTAGAGACGATTTGAAAATATAAGCTCTTATGAAAAATTAATTTAGCGTGTCGCAACTAAAAGATAAGGTAAAGCGAAATTCCCGGTTGCTTTACTAAAGTGCTGAATTCGACTCGACAAGAATAATTTAGATCGTCAACGAAATTTTCGGTGAAGAGTTTCTCGTCCGCCACAAAGCAAATTGTCTACCGCAGTTTCCGCGTCGTGATCAAGCTGTGATATCGTGCGCCCTGTCGCCGTAATCACGACGGTGACCATAGAGGCCTAATGGATCTTTTGATCATTGCCACTAGACACGTGACCCGCAAACCGCGCTACGTTGGCCTGCACGCGAAATTCAATAGCTCCAAGATCGATCAACTTACGAGAGGACACTGTAGTAATTACAGCACACGCGAACGTACAAAACGCCACGAAAAGAAAAGTATATCCCGAAAAGTGGGGAAAATATGGCACGAAAATAACGCATTATCTTAACATGCGTTATTTTTCCAAGATATTTATAAGTCTACATTTAAAAATGTATGTATGAGATATAATGCATTTTTTAATGTATTTTTGTGTCATATTTTTCCCACTAATAAATATTTTTAAATATTTCGAAATGTTTTTCTTAATAGGATATAATTTCGCTTCCGATAGAGATATCAACTAATCCTCAATGGCACAAAAGACCATGAAAATTCGCGTATTCATCTGGATTCAATATACATAAATCCGCTTATCGACATCGAATTCTCGATGATGTCCCTCGAGAATTCGAGCTCGTTAAAGGAAATACGGCTTGCTTTGAGAGAATCTCCTGACCACGTAAAAGTCAGCTTCTATCTCGTGGTTCTCGTATATTTCGCATTACGCTTCATCTGTCATCAGCATCTTGTTGGAAAATGACATTGGACATTGCGTGTCGCAATGTCGAATAAAAGCCCACTGACTCTCCTTTTCCTTTATTTTCTTTCTGCGCGCGCTTTCACCACAATATTGCTGTAAATGGTGACGAATGGACGTCACATGGCGATCAACGACGTATATATAACGATAAGGAAGAAAAACGAGGCCGTTTCCGTCTCTCAATAAGAAACCGCGATCCTAAGTCGCCTCCCCGAGAAGTTTTGAACCTTCGTCAAAATAATCGTCGGCATGAGAAATTCGATTCTACAAATAAATTTCAATTGTTTCGGTCAAACGCTAACCCCGACGAAAGCAATTCGAGCTTTTCATTTCATAATATAGTCATAAGCTTATAAATATCATTTGCACATTATTACATATCATTTCTGATTAACAAAGATTGAAATAATCATGTCGAAGACACAAGATAATGCCCAGATAAATCGCATCGATCAAATACTCTGAGCGACAAAACTACACGAATTTCTTGTTTATACTATAAAATGAATTCATAAGATATTCATATTATTTCTAAGACACCCGTTATAGCGACGTGCTCTCTGGTAATCAATACACGCATGCGTGTGTGTGTGCACGTTAATGACATGTATAGTTTTAATGTATTACAATTAACATTATATAGAAATTTCGTCTATTTTTTAAATCGACCTTTTTTTAACAAAGTGAAACGTATTTTTCCTGAGTTTTATTTTGCTATTTTATAAAAACAGTATATTTATATAATGATATTAATGAAAGTTTCAACTAAAATTTTGAGTCTTAACTTTAAAAAGTTCTTTCTGCATTATACATATATACATATTCTTTATAAAATTATACAAATCATGTCTACTTCTCCGCATCTTCAAATCCAGAAGAGTTATAGAGATATTCTATTTCTGATGAACCACTCAGTACGTATGTCACTCAAATGAAAATACTGTGACATAGTTTCGCTCTTAGTTCCCGCTCGTTCCCTCTTGGAGAGAATCGTCGAAATGGCGTGCATTTCGAAATTATCTGACTGGGGGATAATGACGTCGGTTAGTGCACGATATAGCGCTCGATATCGCGAAGAATAGGAGGCTTCTTGCCTCAGGGTTTTGTGGACCCCACTGAAACGGCGAATAACCCATGAATCACCGCCATCAACATCGCAAACGAGATATCTGCTGAGAACCATAGCTCATATTCAGTCCTTTGTTGACATGAAATTATCCCACCGCTTAAGATTTCTTTTCTCGCGTCCAAATTATTTTATTATTAATCTATATCCAATTTTGCTTATAACTAAAACTATATCCAATTTTGCAATCCGAAATATATTTATAAAATTATTAATATTTTCCAAATGATAAAATTGTCTCAAATATTAATTTCACAAATTCCCAATATAATTTATATATATATATATACAAACACCAAATTTATAATATAAAATTAACTTTAATTATTATTCCTAATCTATCAGCAATTAAGATTAGGAGTTTTGACTTATTCAGTTGTGTGCGTGTGCGTGTGCGCGTGTGCGTGTGCGTGTGTGTGTGGGTACAGATAATTATGTCACCATTTCTTTTGTTTGTAAATATCACCATTCTCTCTTTTTCTGTCACATCTTTTTTATAATAAAAGACACAAAATGTATTACAAGATACCGTAATAACGAGATCGAGCCCGCAATGGGAAATAGATTATCACAATGCGCAACGTTCAGACACTTTTATGAACACCCCTTTTGATTAAAAATCTACAGAATACCGAACCAATTATTTTTCTCTTGTTAACGAGCAAATAGCAAATACAATACAAATAGATTTATTAATGAATCTGTGGAAACGTTATTCATGGGATTCATGCCCGGACATTTTTCTATTATCTTCAAACAATAAATGTAGGTAAAATAAAATAAAAGAAATAATAAAATGTGTGTGAATAGAATAATAAAGTGAATAGAATAATAAAGTAAAAAGAATAACGAAATCATAAAGATAAAGCAAAATTAAAATAAATTAAGAATTCTCACGAAATAAAATAAAGAAGGAATAAAATGACATTAAAAAATAATAAAATAAAATAAAAATTTGATTGAAAAATGTGCAAAGCATATTTAATACTAAATATTAGATTAAGTGAATGAATCTTTTACAAAATGAGTGATATTTATGAGCAGTAATTGCAAATGACAGCGTCATGTCTTTTGTCAAAATAAGTGAATAGGGTGATAAAGGAAAGGTGGAAGGCTATTCACGTCTTCTTTGTACCTTTCTCTACTGACTGATATAAAAAAATCTCGAGATTTTCAGGCAGAAAATCCGCAAAAACATAAAGTGCAAAGTGACATTAAAAGAGCAGATGCTTGTCGAAATGATAAAAATATTTCATAAAAATTCTATTTTTTCAACAGAAGATATTTATATAACTTTTATATATGTTCTACAATTTAGAAATTATTAGCTTTCTGCAAAAGCTTTGTCATATTTGTCTAATAAAATAATTGTACTTGAAGAAGACAAATGGAGTAATTGAAATGTAATACTGAGTAAAATTAATTAATGAGATAAGAAAAGGAAAAATAAAATAATAAAATAATACATAAAATAATAATAAAATAATAAATAAAACTTATACTTTTGTTATTTATTTAATTAGTAAAATAAAATAATTAAAATTAATAGTAATTAATAATAAATTAAATATAATATCTTCAAAAATAATCGAACATTCTAAATCGATTCTTTTCGAAATAATTTTTTCTAATGCGAAATAGAATTAACTCGTAAAAAACGGCGAGCGGTGAAATGACATTGAATGCGACTTTAAACTCCATCTCTAAAGAATTAAACGTTATAGAAAGAAAAAGAGAGATTTGAGAGCGAAAGAGATGTTCAGAAGTTTTGCTTCTATTTTGCACGACGTGCAAAACGTATGAAACTTTGTCTTAGAAACTTTATTGGGGACTCCGTAGTTTCGAAACAATGAATAAAGTAGAACGCGAAAAGGGGTTGCAAGAAACGTCCCGGGAAATCAGCTGCCAAAAAGTCACTGCCACCCTTTTCCTGGACGACAAGCCGATGTCAAGATCGGCGATTTCTTTTGTTATTCTGTATTTCTGTGGAAGTTTCGACGAGAAGATCCTCGGCTTCGAGGATGTTGACAGCGCGAAACGAATAAACTCTGCAAGGCGTCGCGAAAATCGTATGAATAAAAAATTTACGGATTCCTTAGGGAGACTCCGAATGGACTGACGAAGGAATAGGTATCTCGGAATATCGATGCGCTGTCTCGCGCATCAAAGGTCTCCTAAGGGTATCGGGGAAGGAAGATGAAGGGTAGATGGGAGTGTCATTGATACGATGCAGGACTACGGCGGGAAACTCTGTCAAGAGTATCTTGATCCGAATACTGATCTTGGGATTGACGCGAAATCCACCTCTCAGCAATTCAGTACATGTGTGAATACATAAGATCATTTACTCGATAAAGTAGCAAAAGAGAAACACTTTATTATTTTATTAAAAATTTTAGTTACTTATAAAAGTTTTATAAAATTCTTTTTCAATAAAGGGTTTAATTACTTAATTACAATAATTAATTTTACTTCTTATTTTATTTTCTTTTATCAGTATTTAATTATTTTTCGAAGTTTAACGGCTTTAATATTATATACATATTAAACTTTATTTTCTAACTATATTCGAAAAACAATTTATTAAAACAACAATTTATTAATTTTTTTATGTATTTCTTTTATTTTCCTTGTAGGTATATAGATTATATAGATAATATATATACATAATAAAAATAAAATATATAGAAACATAATAAATGGTTTTACATTTTGTTTTTATTATTTATATATCTTAATTTTCGTTATTTTTATTAAATTGATCTTTTAATAATAAAATTATGGCAATTGCAAGTTATGTAAATAGTGCATGTGTTTTTTCTCGTGCTACATCTTGTTAAATTTTAAAGTCGAATTAGGCATCGCTTGTATGACTTCAATCACCTTCATGCATTTAAATTGTCTGCCTGAGCATGTTCACACGTGCTGACACATGTTCGGTTCTCTCTACGCATATATAATTCTCTCTCACATTTATTGGCATGGTTCGTTGACATCTTCGTAACAAAAATGTTATATCAACAAATATTATTCTTCTTTTATGAAAATATTAAAAAGAAAATGTAAAAGAACTTGGAAAATGCGCGGAAGAAAGAATTTAAATATTTCATATGCTTTTATGTGTTTTACACATTTATATCATTCAGAATCCATATGGAATTTACGGAATGTCTCCGAACATTACTGAATATCTCTTTCGGATTTAAAATTGACTTTTCTTCAATGAAAAGAGACTAATACACATTTATTACTTTTAAATAATTAATTATTTATAATAACACTAGTCAACACTGATTTTGTCACAAAAGGAATGACAGGTCATTTTGATAGGATTTTTTTCGTAGATTACGAATCTGAAACCCAAAATGTTTCATCACGTCACGTTTTTTAGAAAAACGTGGTCAAAGTGTCAAAAAAAAACGCGTTTTTGGCACTTTTTGAATCCCTGTCACAAAGTAACGGTTCGTGATAGAATACTTTATGTGCACGGAAAAAAAAGAATGGTTGTGCCAACCAGATTCTGGTTAGCTCGCACAGAAATCTGTTTGTGTCAACCAGATTTCTGTGCGAGCCAACCAGAATCTGGTTGGCGCAACCATTCTTTTTTTTCCGTGTGGGCTCAAATTAAAGCTTGAACCTTAAACTTTAAAATTATGATGCAAACAAGCATGTAATAATACTGTGAAGTCGTGTAGCACAGGTTTTTTGACTGGGCGCGCGCCAATTTTGATTTCGCGTTTGACAAGACAATATCAAAGGTAGTCTTTTGGTATTGCTGATTATATCAGAGGCCTTAAAATAAGCCGGTAAAATAAGCTAGCTTTATTTACGCCGGCTCCATTTACTTAAATTACCGGTAAGTTTCCATGAATGACCGAAAATTTCTGAAAATTTTAGAAATTTTCTGTCATTTATGGAAAATTACCGATAATTTATGGTAACTTTCGGTAACTTTCTTAAACCTCCTTATTTTACGTCGGCTTACTTTAGGCTCTCCGGTGTAACCAGGTTCACTGTCAAACGCGAAATCAAAATTGGCGCGCGCCCAGTCAAAAAACCTGTGTTAAATGACTTCACAGTATTGTCACATCCTTGTTTGCATCATAATTTTAAAGTTTAAAGTTCAAGCTTTAATTTGAGCCCACATAAAGTATTCTATCACGAACCGTTACTTTGTGACAGGGATTCAAAAAGTGCCAAAAACGCGTTTTTTTGACACTTTGACCACGTTTTTCTAAAAAACGTGACGTGATGGAACATTTTGGGTTCCAGATTCGTAATACGGGAAAAATCTTATCGAAATAACCTGTCATTCCTTTTGTGACAGAGAAAAGGTCGAAAAATGTGTTGACCAGTGTAATTAAAAATAAAAAATAAAATAATGATGTGTTAATTTAAAAAAAAAGAAAAGGATTTAAAAATTTTAATTAAATTAAAAAATGTTTTTCATTAAATTAATTAAAAACAAATCCGAGTTCTAAATTGAAAGGAATAATACCGACTAGATTTTAGGAGAGAAATAATTTTATCGAACCAATGTCGCATTTTGTATCGAAAAAATTAGAAAACCTTAATATTCGCCTCAGTTGAAAATTGCGATTTCGCCGTATCATCATATTTCCGTTATGTGTTTGATCTCCGACGTTAATTATTCGACGAAGTACACCACCGCGTCAAGAGACGCGGTCTCTCAAGTTTAATTGTACGAATAATTGGTCGCCGTATATACATGGCGCCGCGCAAAAGCCAATGACAGTCGGAGAGATTGCGCCAACACAGGACGAGTTCGATCGTGAGAAAGCCGAAGCACTTCTCGACGAAGAAGAACCTCTTGAGCGTAAACTGGAACGCGAAATTATTCTTAAGATGCAGTTAGGCTGCTCATTAAAGCTTTACCTCGCGCAATCAGAGCTTCCCTTGCGAATTTAGGAACGGAAGTGGAATAAATCAATCAGTAACGTGTTAGACGCACCAGAATTGCACCCGTTAAAGTAAAATTAAAATATACAGTGATTCACGAAACTATTCACACATTTTAAAATTTTCAGAAAGTCTTATTTATATATAGAAGAATACATTAATTTAAAGAGAGAGGAAAAATATATTACTTGTAATCTATTTAATAATTATACAAAAATTTTATTTCATATATATTTGTTCTCTTCTTTTTTCTCATCGCATAAAAAATGTTATAAAATTTTTAAAATGTTTGATATACATATGTATATACATCCTGGATTGCATTTCATTAATATACTTGAGCAAAATAATTTTTATTTCAAGTAAACAAAAATTCAAAATATGTAGCTTCGCTTGTTTTTAAAAATTTTATTTTAAATTGTTTCTAAATTAAATTCCAATTTTTTTATTAAAATATAAGATAGCAAAATAAATATTTCTCTCGCATTCTCCTAAATAACTTCTTTCCCTTTTAAATTGAAGATTTTTTTAAGTAAATTTTTGAGATTACAAATTTGTCGATATTTCTTCTTCCGATTTAAATTTTAGATTAATATATTCAAACTGAATAATTTCAAACGGAAACAAACTGCAGAAAATCTGCAAACATTCGGATAAAATGTTTTATTCGATCTACATTTATGATATTCTGTAAATATTACGTGCGTTGTTTCTAAACCCGTTACAACATGTTGCAAACATGTTGCACATATTTGTAAACCGAATGTGGCTTTCCAGCTCGCCAGTCACAATCGATTTTGCGAAATTTACGACGCGCTCCCGCAAAAGCGAGACGCAAAACTGATACTCGTCTCTCAACGCGACGCTGAGTGATATCAGTTTTGGCATCGCATCTAGGACTGGTCCAGATTGAAATCGTCAGTCGACAAGACTGTCGTCAGAATCGTTTAGCGTAAATTTAATAATGTGCTGACAACATAAATTTGATTTCGAGCTAAATATGATATCGCAATGATATTGTCATGATAATCATTTAACATTTTCGTCACATCACGTGTACATATACACATGGCACCTTTATTAATTATAAAATTGGATTTGAAATCAAATTTAAAATGAAACTATATCTTCGTTGAATCTTTTTTCTTTTTATTCGCATTTATATTCATCATTCATGAATGAATAATGTGAAAACCGCATTTATTTTCCTTTTTAAAATTGACATTTTGCAAACTACGGCTTCGCTGAAACCTTAGCGATTCCTTTAGCATTTACGAACACAACAAATTTGAGAGCGACATAAAATTTCCATGTCATTCTGTTCATGTTTTCCTATTGTTACTCATATATTAAAGGGCATCTAAATTTTGACATTTTGCATTTCTTTATATCGCTATTACAAAACTAAAAGTTTCGCGGAAAAATTTTTAATCCAGATTACGAAAGCCTAGATTTTATTTTAAAATTTGACTCATCTCGATTCCTAACTTTTTAATCAATCATATAGCCCTTTTCACGAAAATCTTTAATTAACAGTATTGCAACTGTGGAGCAAATCACCATTTTATTATCTATAAAAATGTTGAAGTATTAATAGTTATTAAATAGTTATTATGATTTAGTTATTAAATAATTATTGATTTAGATAGATATTACTTCAAAAGGTTCAATATTTAAAGAATACGTTAATGGATTGAATATGCACATACAGTATACACATGTTACTTTGATACTTAGATATTATTTAAATAAGGATATCTTTCTTTTCTCAAAGCTATTTACGCAACTTATTATATTAAAAATCAAATCATTGTGCTTGATCACCGGATCTTTTTAATTTTTATAATTAAATCGAAATGGTATTAGAACTTTGCTATCGATTACTAAATATTTTTATACTTCGACATTTTGGTGATTCTTTGGCGGCTAACATGACAAATTCGAGAGCAACGCAAAATTGATTCACCATTTGATTCGTATTTTCCCGTTAGCGTTCATAAACGGACAGGATGTCTCGGTGGCACATTCAAAGTGCGATAGAATGACGTGTGTGTGTGTGTGTGTGTGTGTGTGCGTGTGCGTGTGCGTGTGTGTGTGTGTGCGAAGCGCGACGTGGTCCGCGTTATATAAAGAGCGAACACGCGACGCGTATACCGCGGATATGTAATTTATGAAAATACAGAAAACTTTACGGCAAGGTCGCACAAAACGCGAGCCGAGAACCTCATCGATCGAACGCGGAAAACTATAAAGCGAAGATAGCATCGCTTGTGACAAAAATAACTGCTGGAAAGTGTTATTTTTATTGGTAATCAGTCTCTTACGTTTGTAATAGAGATTCAATCGTTTACTTCGCTAAAATGTAGCTCGTATTTGCTGAATGAAATTGAAATTTACGAAATATGAAATTATGCAATTCCGAAGCACCGAAACAACAGTTGTATTATATATAAATGTTATAATAATAATATTATTATATTATTATTATATTATTATTATACATTAAAAATTTTTGTTGAATAAAAAGAGGGACTTAAAAAGCTTGTAATGACGTGCAAGCTGCACAATACAGGAAAGAATTACGAAGCATTATTTCGAAATACTTTCTTCTTTTTTCTCTCTCCCTCTTGAAAAGTACATTTGTTGTTGGTCGGCCACTCGTCCCTGCCTTCTTTCGCGCCTTTTACCCTAATTGGACATTCAAGAACGGCACGAAGCTTTCGGGAGCATCTTTTGGATGGTACTGGAATTCTTTCGGAAGAAACTAATGGCGAGTACTCTTTCTTTATCTTTCTCTCGCTTTCTTTCCTTTTTTCTCTTCCAAGTATAAAAGTGCCTTTGGAGATTTAACGACTATGTATCGCCCAACCATTGTAACAACACGCTAACAGCCTCGCTATCTTTTTACATTAGGTTATTTGGCAACAGATAATTTGAGAAAGTAGCTAATATGACAAACGCGCGATCATATTTCAAATATACGCCTCGTTTGTTAAATTATATTGTTTACGAAATGTAGCAGAAAATATAAGTCCATACTTCATGTGTAGCAAGATATTTTGGATACAAAAGACTCGATTTTTCTATGACGAATTTACTGATTTACACTCATCTCTATCCAAGCTGCAAGCTGTATATTATATTACACTTGCAGCGATAAGAGAAATTTTATTAATGATGAATTGTGTTTAAAAACAATAAGAATGTAATCTCTCGTCTCACATTTTTACGTAGTATTACTATTAATTAAAAATTTATAAAAATAAGGGTTTCATGGCTGAAGATATTAATCTTCTAAAGATAAGATAACTAATTAATCAGGATCTATTATCAAGATCCTAAAATTTCATCCGTAATAATTACTAACAAAATATTGAAGAAACGACTCACCGATATAGCATGCGCTCCTGACGATCGGCTTCTCGATAAATTTTGTAGTACATCGCGATCATGATTATCCCCGGTACCCAGAAGCTCACACAGGAACTGACGGCAGCGTAGAACTTGTTGACTTGGAACTCACACACATCTGGATTCTTCATCCTGTAGTCTAGGTGTTTTTGCGTGGTGTACCATCCCGCGAAGATCGGTAGGAAGCTCATAACAGTCGGGGAACACCACACGACGCTCAACATGGTTCCCAATCTCACGTTCGTCATGATTAACGGATAGTCCAGCGGTTGGACGATCGCATAATATCTGTCGACGCTGATGCAGCAAAGGTGGAGGATGCTGACGGTGCTGAAGAAGACGTCCAGCGAGTTCCACACGTCGCACATGAAATACCCGAATAACCAACGTCCAAAAAGTTCCACAGAAGCGTTAAACGTCATGGCGAATAACGCCACTAACATGTCCGCCAGAGCCAGCGATACCACAAAGTAATTAGTGATTACTCGGAGCCTCCGGTGTCTCATGACCGAGACAATGACCAATAGATTGCCGAAAAGGGCACAGAGGATGATGAATATCATAATGATGGCTTTGCAAATTAGCACGAGGACATTCTCGTAGTGATCTTTGCTGATGTTTCGCTGGCCGGTGTCAAAAAAGAAATTACTTAGATTCGCGGTGTTGTTCAGATCCATTTCCAACGTCTCGTTGAAACTCATTTTAAGGAACTGGGATTTTTTTCACTGGCTACCGTCGTTCGACAAATTTTTCTCGTCTTCTTCCGCTTCTTCCTTGATATGGCTAACATGCAATCGATCCATTTACAAAGGTCAAGTTATGGTTTCGCCTGGACGATGTTGTAGATCGCGAGGTTCTCAATTTGCAACATCTAAGATGATTGTTTAGAGTGTTTCGTAACTCACAAGTCAATAAGGTCCAAAATAAGGAAATTAGACGAGAGTGCATCTCGGAAAGTAAACTTCATTAAACTACTTGAATAAATTGGTACTTGAGTACTTGAGCTTCTAGGCGTTTCGTATACTTGGGTCTTCTTGAGCTGACTTAATGATTGTCCTTTTACATGGGTTCTACTTGCGATCATAATTACGATTGCAGATTTCTTTTCTTATATTTTGCTGTTGCGATTACTTTGCGTAGTTGCAGTTAAATTTTTTTCGAATTTCGAGCTGACGTCCAAACGGAATTTCATGTGGCACATGTTTCGCAGATTTTAAAGTGTCTTCGTGCAACGATATCCTGTGAACAAAATATGCACAAATATGCATAAAAACGAAGTAAATAATGCACAATGTTAAATGTATGCGAAATTCTAGTCTTACATATTTACAAGTTTTGTATAGTTACAGTTGTATATCCAGTTTTGTATAGAAAGAATATTTACTATATTCGCAACACATGACAACGTGAAACAATAAATTAATAGTTCTACATTAACGCATGTAGATTACTAATATAATATTGCTCAAGACTGATTTTATAAAAGATATAATAACAGATTTTCTTATTATTGTTTTTGTATGAATTTTGAAAGTAATCTAAAAACTTACCTATCATATTTAGAAGTAATTTAGAAAAATTTGATATAAAGTATTTTAAGTTAATAAAAATTTTAAATTTTTTGATAATTGCATTGTGTGTTAAGAGAAACGCAGTTTCGCTTAATTTACACGTTAATATAACTTTTAGCAAAGTTAGTTAGTTAAAAATTAATTATCATTTCTGGTCTAAAATTTCAATCTCAATAATTCTATTGTTTAATAAAACGAATTTCCACTTATTCTATGCAACAATAATACAAAGTTATTAAAGATAGTTACTTAAAAATTGTCTATTACTCATAGAAGCGTAAAATTTTAATTTCAATAACGTCATTGTTGATAAAAATGTGTTACTCGCTTACTCTTCGCAATAATATTACTTTTTATCAAAGTTGGTTAATTAAAAATTAGCAAATGTTTGGGGATCTGGGAAATTCCAATAGTTTCATTGTTGGAGGCACCGCGTTCCCACGAATTCGAGCAATAATACAGCTTTTTTAAGGTTGGCTAATTAAGCGTTAATCAATATTTATAAAAACCTGAGATTTAAATTCTCATAACACTATTATTAAACAAATATAAATATGAAAGAAAGCCCCTATCGGTCAAGGCGGATCTTGGTGCCTAATAATAATTATTTTGTGAATATTCCTGCTCATGCGAACTGCGCGCTGCATATTCGTCACTATTATTAAAATTTCTTGCTTTTTCTCTTCTATATATATATATATCATAACAATGTAGTTTTATTAAAGATGGTCTTTTAATTAAAGCCAGCGGCACACGGAGCGTTTTTTTCTGCTGGCGTTTTTTTTTTGCTTGCGATTTAGTAAATTACTAGAAATCCTGCGTGCTGAGTGGTGCAATTATAGTAATTTACTAGATCGCAAGCAATCCAGCAGGAAAAAACGCTCCGTGTGCCGTTGGCTTTAGTTAATTAAAAAATGTTATTATTAAAATAAATATTATATTAGAATATGTAAAATATATCCTAATATAATATTTTAATATTTAAAAATATTAAAATATTAAATTTTATTATTTATCAAATAATAAAATTTTATTATTTTATTATCAAATTTTATTATTTTTATTATTATAAGAAAGTAAAAGATATATATATAATAATAAGAACAATTTAACTTCACATTTAATTAACTAATTTTACAAGTTTAGTTTATTAAAAATTCTCATGTTTGAATTTAAATGTTTAGAGATTTCTGAGGTTTAAATTTGTAATATTTGGATTGTAGTACTTGTGAGATTCAACTAATGTAAATTTGCCACTGGATGAATCCCTCCGTTGTAAATATTCCAAATAATTTGGATTATGTACAGTCAATGTATTTAGATGTATTCCGGCGATGTACGAGCACATAATCCGCGTTAAAAGGCCGTTGATTTACCGCAGGAATATGCTCGTATGTTCTGTCGAAATTGGATTTACACGAGGATCGCGCGAGGCACATGCGGATAACAAGTCATGACAATACGATCTAATGCTAAAGCGATATGTATAAGCCATAATAGCAACAACAAACGCAAATTAACAGCGGCCGAACATATTATCTGTAGAAGGGCTAAATGCTATTTGAAATCCTCACAATCTAGAATTTAATCATAACGGCATCATCCCCCAAAAATTATCATGGTCGATATACAAATAATATTAAAAATAATAACGTGCGAGTAACAATAAATCATGTAGTATTTAATAAATAAATATTTTAAAGATACGTAGATAGCGATAAGAAACATAATATTTAATAAATAAATACAGTAAATAGAAGTGTTATCAAAAACACGTCATGATCATTCTGTAGTACGATGCTATAATTATAGGTATATATTCTTCTTACTAACGTCAACATGTCCTCGAAATAGATAGAAGATCTATTCGTTTCAAAAATATAGTTCTATAAATATAAGGTCGTCCATTTTAGTTGCACTCTTCATCACTTATACTTCTGTGCTTATATGTGTCTGTGTCATTTTATATGCTGAGGGTACAGGAAAGCGCATCTAAAACGAACGCTCCTGCGATCAAACGCGAGAAAAATCCTTTATCGCGTAAAACGAACCGGATTGAAATATGCAAGATGATGGAATATATATTATTGGCGTTCTTTGCAACGCCACATTAAGAAATTTACCTATCTAAAAAGTACCGATTCTATCGAATGTCCTATCTATTTCGGTACAAGCCAGATTAAAATCGGACGCAATATTTATTTGCGACCGTAACATGAAATATTTCTCTCGATATTTATAGATCTGTCCAATACAGAGTGTCCTAGATCTGTGGCAAGTTTTCATCCGTGAATTCTCTAAATAATTTGTCGATTTATTCATAACAAAGATGTCCGTGTAATATGTTAGCAATGAGTTTTTCATTTTCAACATATTTTTTAATGAATATATTCTAATTAAAAATCCATTCTTAATTTTAGTCCTCAATATTTAATTTCTAAAAAACCACTTAAATAAAAAATAAATAAATAAATTTTAAAATAAACGAAATATGTAATAAATAATAATAAATATAATTATTCAGTCAAACAGTAGATATATATTATTGTCAAATATTTTATATACTTTCCTAGATTACTGATTTTTATTTGTTTAAAAAAAGGACAGAGAAGAATGATATTACGTTTCTACAAAGATTTCACTATAAACTTTTATATTATTTAAATTTAAATAAATTGCGGAAATCCGGGATAAAATTGAATGGAATGACGAGAAATGTATATAAAATTTTCATTTGCGACGTATTATCGGACTAATCATATTCGCGAAACGCGCGAAATGTCGCCGCTGGAATTCCAGAACTGTCCTGAAAAATTCAGCGACAGTCAACGACAATCTCGATGAAAAATAAGAGAGAAAAATTCCGTGAAGTTATATGTATATGGACATTCGCTTCATCGCGTGATGATGAAAATTTCGCGATGGTGGAAAAGTTGGTTCGCGAATAATTTTTCTCACGTGAGAAAAATCGCTTGGCTTGTTATTAGCCCAACTAATAATTTCCCGGAACATGAAACATGTAATGTAATTGTTAGCGTGGAATAATTACGTAAATCACGATCGTTTGAATGCAATTTGCGCTGCACTTTTTTATATCTTACCCACTAATAATATTATGTCATAAAACATTTCTCATACATTTCTAAAATTGTACGAATTATATTGATTATTTATTAATAATTTTTTATATAATTGTTTTTTTTTATTTTTTAACGTATTTATATTAATATTCCATACTGCACACACACACCCACACGCACACACACACGCAAACGCACACACACACACACA
>NJRL01000184.1:374971-395232 GCA_003063815.1 Aphaenogaster rudis
AGATATTTTATACATTATTCTGGTACATTCTGACATAAAATATAAAATATCTCGAAAAATATCAATTTTTATATTATCTTACTTTAATGTTTTTAAACACAGAATAATAAGATGGACCAATTGGTGTCAATAAGAAAACATATAGTCATTTAAAAAAAATTATGCAGATTATAATATGCAATTAAATATTTTTATAATATTTTACATATTATGTTATGTTATATTCACATAATAGACAGAACTATATCTGTCCTTAACATATAATCGTTAACAGATGCTTCAAGGTAAGTGTTCATTCGATCATCAAAGTCAAGGAGCGTTGGACAGGATCCGCAGTTGGATGGGTGACCGCTTGGAGAGACGTTGGCAAAAAAAGAATAAACTGCATTTTTTTATCATATATAATTATATATGGACATATTTCGTATACAATTTTATATAATTATACATAGCAATTTATATATAATTATGTATAAACAATTTTTTACCGGGTATAATAAAAACTTTGTACGTAAATTTATAAAAGACTACAAACATGGCCCAAATCGCGTAGTTTTAACGTAAAAATTGCATAAAAATAATCTAAAATGTTATAATTACATCATAAGAAATTATAGTTTTCACATAATTTTCGCGTAAAAAATTGTAAAATTATTTCCACTAGGGAGAAGTCGCAAGAGTGGTCATAACATACCATAACATATTCTCTTTTTAATCGCAGGACAATCGTATTCGTATAGTCGCTCGGGTCGGTCTAATTCCTACTCCAAGTAGGACTCGAGCGATTACGAATACAACTGTTCTGCAAGCAGAAACAGAGTATGTTATGGTATGTTACGACCGCTCTTGCGCTTTCTGCGACCGCATTGTAGACTACGCTTAAGATCATAAAACATTGTTTTAAAATTTAAAGTCAGTTATTCTGCTAAGGCCCTTACGGCCATGGCACACAAAAAAACGTACACAGTAAGACTTAAACTTAAGCGAATCAACCAATCACAATCGAGACTTAAGAACGCCATCTTAAAACTTAAAACTTGTGATTGGTCGATTCGCTTAAGTTTAAATCTTACTGCGTACGTTTTTTTTTGTGTTCCATGGCCCTTACTCTTACTACGTTTACGCGAGTGTTACTTCTAACTTACTCAAATTATCAATAATTCACTCCGCGTAAACGGGTTCAACCCCGTTTACGCGGAGTGAATTATCGTAAGTTACGATAATTTGAGTAAGTTACTACAGAAGTAACGCCTCGCGTAAACGTAGTATCTGTTGCGCATGCGAATGCGTGTAGACACGATTCTACGGCCGGTGTTCAGAGTCGATTTCTTATATTTAAGATCGTCTTAAGTACAATCTTAAGACATTACTTAAGATGGTCTTAAGTATAAGAATGGACTATGAATACCGGCCTACGTATCTAGTTACGTATGACTTGATTTTACAATCATACCGTGTGTATCTCTCCTTATGTCAAATCAAGCGACGTTCCACCGGCGTAACTACAAAGCACACCGTCGTCGCCGTCGTCACTGGCATTTCCGCGTTTATGCCACGTCGCGAAATACGAGCGCGAAACACGAGTACGGAATACGAGGCGTCCTCCGCGATCCGCGATTTACATTTCCGCGGCACGATGCCGCGAAATATCCCGGATTCTCGCGTCGGACGAAGCGAGAAGCGCGTTCCCCCGCCATCTTCGATTGCCAACTGCGGCGTCGACTTCACGGCGGATATCGAGCAACTTGAAGTGCGGCGCGCGGCGTGAAGTTGACCCCAAACGAAAGGGAATTAAAATATTCTATCACCGGTGCAAATATAGAGGCGCAGTTCTATATATTTCATTTTATGACTTCATTCTATAATAAATTATGTATTAGGCTTCTAGGATTTCCCGAAAACGGCTCACCTTTCCGTGTCGCATCAAACGTGTGGATGTTTCACTAGAGTGGTCATAAAGACACGATGCCGCCGCCGACATCGCCGAGTTTTTACCGCGATACGAACACGAAATACGAGTACGAAATACGAGCACGAAATACGAGGCGTCGTCCACGAATTGCTATTTCTGTTTCCGCGACGTGATTCCGCGCAATATTCCGGTTTCTCGCATCAAATAGCGCGATAACCGCCCGTGTTTCGCGCCATCTTTGATGCAAACTGCATCGCTGATTTTAGCACGAATGTTGACCGATTCGAAACGACATACAGCGCCCGAAAAAAAATATATGATTCATACAAATGCAATATTTTAAAAATTACATTAAATATATAATTTATGTTGTAATTTATATTATTACTTTCCATAAATCTATATTCTAGAGATTTTCTATTATTAACTTATACTTTCTCGATATCTTCATCATACCTTGAATGTAAGATCACTCATTTTTATGCCAGACAAAAATAGTTGAGAAAAGTTTAAATGACATTTCGCGGTGAATCGCGAATGTGGAAATTCTGCGGATCTTCAAATTCGAACGAAGGCGAATTTTAGCTCGCGAATGAAAAACGGCCAATCGCGTGTGGTACGTAACTTTATTCAAATGACGATAATAAGATTCGCAAGTATAGAAATTTACGACCAAATCTTCGTGTAGTACGCGGCCGAACTCTCGTAATAAGAAATTGCAGAAGTGAATAATGCACGATGAGACTTGAAAAGTTTACGTGAATTTTAAAGCAAGAACTCGTTAGAAAGTCGAAACCATGGTAAATGGCTTCGTGATATTCTTGTCGGAATATCGTCGAGCACATGTAAAGTGACATTTTTCTAAAGGCATACAAATATATTAATGTAAAAAATATTGCATATAAGAAAATTTGGGATTAATTAGAAATATGCGATAAAATACATGAGAACATCGTGTAATTCTATTCCGAAGCTTTTATACTACATTTACCAGAACTCGAGTATTCTATTACATTTAATGCGATTTAATTATTAAGATAATTAAATTTATATCTATTAATATTTACTTTAGCATATTATAAAATATATATTCTTCAATACATAATTAATATAATCTAATAATTATGAAGAATATATATCATAATTATATGTAATATGTATTCTTCAATATATAATAATTATAAATATTCGAATCATATTTGTGCAACTCTTTGTCTACGATACAAAGTCACTGGCATCGATTGTCGTAATCTCATTGCGTCTTTATCTTTAAGACGAGAAGCTTTACAAGGCTAAAATGTGCTCTATTCTATGCTTAAGGAAGAATTCGCTTCTATTATTACATTTAGTTTGCTATTTACCGCTATCGTACGTGCATTCGAGCATATATACGTGTATGTTACATTAATCAGATCGCAGAAAGGCGTCGCGATGCCTTTGACAACCGCGCGACACCGTAACCTTATGAAAATTTCAAAGGCGAATTGATTTCCTCGAAGCATACATAATTTAGCCACACGTAGCTTCGTTGCTTCGTAAAATTACTTTCCAATAAATTTAAAATTTACGATATAATATAAATCTCTCATTACAAAATGTACGCATTTTCGTTAAATTTCCTTTTCAATTTTTTTAAATCTATTGTTAGGATTTAATGACAGTTTTAATTGTGAAGCAAGTACCTATACGACAAATTGTAACCGAAGCCCACAAAAGTTGTAATTTGTACGACAGAATTTTACATATAACTTTACATGACAAATTAATAATTAACATGTATAATATATTACGAACTTTAAAAGTCGTAATGGATAGAGCAATGAATATTTTAATTATAATTTGGATTGTAATTTTATATAGCATATAAGTTAACCGTAATTTATTTGTTAATTATTAATTTAACGTATGAAACTAAAACAAAATTTAATTTATATTAAATTAGAATTAAAAATGAAATTCTGCGTCAGGTTTTACTCTGATATTAAAAACTGTGAATGAAAGATGAGATTTTTATATCAAGGAGTTTAGTTTTACTGCATGGTATAAATAATAGTATACTCTGCAACACTGTTTATTCTCGGTAACTAAACATAATAATGAAAATACCTATATGAGCAATAATGAGTTTCAAGGTAGAGGCTGGTCTCACATTTATGTCAGCCACATCGAAAATCGATCGGCACGTATGGAATGAACGCGACGCGATTGTTTCAGTCGGCATCTGGCAGAAAATTTCAACATTTCGCGAAATAACTCATTGCACTCGCGTTTGCTCTCTCCTGCATTACGGACGTTTGATGTTATCGTAAAAAAAATTTCAATTATCGACGGCAGCAATTTGAGAATTGATCCGAATGTCAGAGTCGCGGCATAACACGGATTTGAATAAAGTTCTTGTGTGAAGCGATATTGCATTCAACAATACATCCAAAATAATTGATTCCGTGTCTGGAATTATACAATCACAAAAGAACATATTCTGCTAAATGCTCATTAAACGATTACTCTTATTCTTTTGAAAGTTTAAAATATATTTCCTGTAACGGAAAAAATATACGACTATGTACTATTACGTCTGGTTTTGCGAATTGGTGTACTCTTATTAATATTTTCTTAAAGAAAATGCAGACAATCTTCTTTATACTATATTGATTCCAGAGAAATATATGCACACACAAACTATTCGTGTGTTTCACAGTTAAACGTAGATCTATCTATAACGTTTCGCAAAACTTTGTGCGATTGTGCTGGATATTAATTCAGCAATACATTCGTATATGAATTCATATTTATCTTGTCGAATTAATTAACGTTGCCATCATCGGATGAGACATTCGTTTGAGATTGACGGATCATGCGATCGCAAAGATAAGCACTATATGTTGGCTAAAGTCAAATAAATTCGCAAACAAACTCGTATCCTATGGAAGGTAAACAAACATTCGATACACTCGCGTATCCCATCGATATTTCAGATGCATCGAGAGTCAATATCTTACCTCCGAATTCCTTAGCTGCGGTCGTTTCCCGATTGAGTCACTTCCGGCGCAATCTTGTTCGTCGCAAGAAAGTCAATTTGCAATATTTTAGCTTCATGATAATTCCACCGACACACAAAAATAATGTCACAACGTTTTTCACATTGATTAACAGAGATTTCCGGTGATGGCATCTTCTGTTGTTATACATTCAATATTATTCGATCAGTTATTATCATTTCTTCAGTCATTATGCTCATTATTTCTTCATTTATTCGCGATTATTTTCTCAGTTATTTGATTGACATTCTGCTGTTTGTTAAGAAAGTAAAATTCTTTGTCTTTTAATGCATCATCCGTGGGAAAATGAGATATTGTGCGATATACACTTGATTTCATTATGAGCTTATGTTATGTCGCACGAGTGGTACAGTGTTATTTTTATTTGCCTTGTTTAGTGCAAACACGCGGCCGAGTCAGTAAATTGACAACTGTTAGTTTATTTCATCTACTCTGCGACGGCGTAGTATATGCTAATTTTGTCGTATCTTTCTGATTATGATTGTTAGTAAGATTGTGAAATCGCATTAACACTTTCGCCAGTGTCACATATCTATAATATTACAATTCGTTTAGCAGATTATCTGTATGATAGCTTTATTATATAAATATATAACAAAAGTTTAAATTAAAATGACAATATTACACTGGTGACAAAAGAGCCAATGATTATCTTTTATCATTTTGATTTTGTATCGAAGAATTCTTTTTATTCTACTAATTAACATTATCCTATTTTATATATAGGAATGAATAACATTAGAAGACATAAACGGATAGCATAATCAGAAAATAACTTTTGACGTGACAAATAAATCTTATATGTTAATAAGTAGCATAAAATAATTTCTTACATGAATTCAAAAACAAATTATGAAGAAAAATAATTTTATCCGATCGTGACCGTTTCTTTTCTAGAAGTAGGGCGATAGCGAAAGTGTTAATTATTATTATGTTCAATGTTATGAGAAATCATGCCTGCACGATTAACTACACGCGTTATTGTTTTGAATTGAAAATTGTTACCAATATCGTAGTTGACATATCTGCAATCATCAGATAGTAAGCGTAGACAATGTGTCCGCGAATAATCGTACCGATAGTTTACATAATTACAAGATACTGAATGCCACTGTTACGACATGTATTAATACCTTTGATCTAAACTATCAATTTCAATTAATTTCGTTGAAAATGTTATCAAGCAGATAATTTTCGATAATTGTCAGTATCCCCCGCAAAGGACTTCCGGGTACTTTTCCAACCAGGGTAATAAATTAGAAACGGTAACACGTGATCTACATGAATGATCGTATAAGATCGCCAATGTTATCAAGAGATAGCTACCTTCTTCGCGTAAACACTTAAAGCATCGTTATCTTGAAACTTCGCACGCCGTTACACCTCGTCATAACACTCGCACACCACCACGAAGATCACACGAAACACGTGGTCGACGGGATTGGCGAAGATAGGGTCTATAGGGTTTATCTTCTCGAATGTCCGCTAACTGTGTACTTAATTCGTCGCAGTATAAACAGAATCCTCGTCGCCGTCATCCGTGATCTTGTCTAAGCTCGCAGAAAGGATGTAATTACAATCCAGTAGTTTTGAAGGCGCAAGGATGACGTATTACTTCATCGAAGTGTTTAATAGCGGCTATATATCCGAAGGTCACACAATATTGGAGGTAGTCGCAACAATTGATCACCGATTATGAGCGGCGAATGCACACGGAGCGTCGATACGATGAAAGCCGTGGCGTGAAAGAAATGATTGGCGAATTGTTCGTTTCGATTAACCAGAGAAACGTTTCAGCTGGACAAAATGGTGGTCTTTTTCAGCTTGAATAATTTTGAATTTTTTATTTGAAAGCTGCCATGAGAGATTGCCAATGGAGAATTATTGCGAATTATTAAATTTAATAATTCGATTATATATATAATAAAATTCACTCAGAAGAAACAGGACGCACATAGACGATGACGTTTAGCAGATCGAAGTTGTTATGAAGATCAAAGTTGGATCATCAATCTTGGATTTATCGGACAGGAACATTTTCGAGATCCAGCAATTACGGTGTTCAAGAGGAGAAGATCGAAGTTGGTCTCTCAGCCTCGAGCAAAACATCCTCCGAACTCGGTAACTCACAATAATATCATGATGTTCACGGAAACAGTAGATTGGAATTGGACTTTTCACCATCATTGATCTTGCCAGCAGAAAGCCACATCCTGGATTCGAAATACCTCCATTTTAGCACTCAGCACTACGTATTACTCTTACAGGAAAGTGGTATGTCACTATGATTTTCTCATTTTTTGTGTGCAATTAGGAACCTCCATCTCTGGATCCTTCACCACGTGTTACATCGCGGACGCTCTTCCAGATTCACGTCCGTGGGAGACGCGTACCCCTCGCGCTTTGTTTACATGGTGGAAGGAGTTGAGTATGTATCCGGGGTAGTTCGAGCGAGCAAAAAACTGAACGGCACGAGATGCCCAACGTGTTGTGGCTCACACGGCTCGCGAGGCCGCAGTGAACTGTGGGTGGTCGCTTCGGAGAGGCTTTCCCGCTTTCCACTAGCAACGCACCACCGCGCCACCCTGTCTCTACCTCTCTCACCCTCACCGTCACCCTCACCCTCTCCACATCGGACAGCATAGAACTTCCACCTTCGGCCGAATCCCTCCATACCCTCGTTACCCCGGCCCACTCTATCTCTCTCTGTTCGTCAGCGAGTCTTCGAGCTCACCCCCCTTCGTCGCTTCTCCGCTATCCGCACAGAAGAGGGTGGTTCTTCAGCGGCCCGCGCGAACGCCCGCGTCCGCCGCCTCCGCGAGAGCGAGAGCGAGGGTGATCTAATTCGCGAAAAAGCAAAACGTGGGATCGAAGTTAGGGGTCAGATATTTATTGTGATTATCGACTATTTCTCGAGAGCGTTAATATCAGCTCATTTTAAAATCCCATTAAAAGTTTAACTACAATTTAATATATTATGTAGTTTAATGTATGATATAATTTTGTAAAAATTTTTTATCCTGAGGCACGTCAACATCGATTCGTTATAGAAAAGGTAATTTATAAACGTCCAGAATTTTGAACAACATGAACAAAATTATTTTAAATCAAACTGAAACTCGGGCAAAAATTACGATTATCATTTTTTATATTTTTTTAAGCATCAGTTTAAAATATTTTGGCAACTTTTTAAAAATCTCGAAGTGAGACGAGTTTTGAGTTAAAATTCGGAGCAAAATTCTGAAGTTCGATTCATCAAAATTATTTGTCCTTTTTCTAATCTTTTCAGTTTCCAAAAGATTCTTCAGATTATCAATCTCCTGATATTCCTGTTGGAAAGAAGCAACTGTTTCAATCGTTTGACAGGGTATCTTCGTAATCGCATAAAAATTGACGCGGGATGCGAAGCAAGATCCATCATCTCCCTGTTGTCTCACCTCCCACACGTATCTGTCTGTCTTGTCCTCTTGTCACACAAATGTATAAGCATCCATATATGTCATGTAACGTGTGTATCGAGTGAATCGAGTCAGGGCACATGTGGTGGAACAGAAAAAAGTTTAGCCGGGTAAAATAAAGCGGAACGTGTGGAAGAAACTGGACTGACCACCAGATAAAATGGCCACATATGTACTGAATGTCCCAGAAGTCGCGCGTTTCCACTGGATAACAAATGGCTATGGCCACCAATAAATTTAAATAATGAAGAATAATGTGTAATTACAACGAAGATTGCTTCATGTAGATATTCCTTTGGTGTGATGAATATATTAATAATTTAGTCTTGCTACGTTGATATAACGCCTTTAGTACGGCGAGTGTGTTTAAAATTTAATAAATAAAGCCGAGACAAAATTATATTCCGTTTCTCGTAATGTCGGCGGATGGTTACTTATTTAACAAATAATTTCTCTCGATTATCAAGATTTAGATTGTCGTCGCGGTTTCATAAATCTTGCGCTTGCACCTCTCGTGAAATCGAGAAGTTTCTCTCTCCGCTGGACGCTGGTCATAGTGAACCCTGACAATTAATCCGTCTCACGAGTATTAATCACAGGATCGACTTGATCCCCATCCATCATAGTGCGTGTATGTACAAACAAGCGATGGTGATAACGAGGTTTGTTACTTTCGTAAATTAGAGAGAAACGAAAATTTCTCATGTCTTGAAAAAGCGCCCATAAATTTCTGAAAATAATACGGATATACATTAGGGGAAGGCGGGGCATAATGGGACCACGGGGTATAATGGGATATGGTCGATATCTCTTTACAGAGATGCTGCCATGTAATGAAATGTATGGAAATTATTACTCTTAGATGTCCTTACCCGCGTGCTGTTATCAGTTTCCATATTATTTTTAGCTGAAAGATGCTAGAAATTATTTAATGCGTTCGCTATGCTCTCCGCGACTGAGTTACAGTTTCTTTGAGACATTTACATACGGTAAGCAAAGATAAAATTCTATTTTTCATTACCGTAAGTATATTTACGTTATTAAATGATCTTTTCTTGTCAATTTAGTTAAGTGTCTGTGCAAATATCGATTGTCTGTGATGATTTCTATCACCTAAAGTAAACTTATACATTTTAGGGCATAACGGGACATTTGTTTTTTATTTTTCCTTTTCATATGATATATCAGTATATATGTTATGTTGTGCAATATATTGTACCAAAAATTATTACACCACATTTTGATTTTCATTTATCTATATTGTAATAATATTTATTTATATTTTAATGAGAAAAATGTAGGTACACTATAATAAGAAAAGTGTATATAATAATTATTAATAATTATTATTAATTGAAAGTGTAATAATACATTTTTACATATGTTGCGTGTTGTAAAGAATTATTTCTAAGAAGTTTTGGATTAATATTTGAGAAATAAACAAGTTTCATAAGATATCCCATTATGCCCCGCATAAAATCCATTAGGTTAACTCACGTTTTCGAAAAACAATCATTTCGTCCTTTCAAACTATTCATTTATTCATTTATTTATAACTGTTCATTTATTTATTTTTAATACGTTGTAAACTTGTATATAAACCTTAGCGTTCCCGTTATGCCCCGGGTTCCCCTAGTATAATCATTTATTATCATTATATAGCATAATTATCGCTATAATTACATTTTATTACAAAAGTAAAATACGTTCGTGTATTTTAAGAACTTTTCCTATTTTTTAAGAAAAAAAATCGATACAAAAGGAACGGTTCTTTGCGAGGTCGGTTTATATCTATTTTTTTATTTTAGACGTTGTAATTCTTATGGGTTTGTTAATCTTAATCTTTTGATCATACATTATTATCCTCTCTCTTTGGAAGTAAATCTTTAATTTCCGTAAAAGTTCTTTACTACGGAATTATAACAAAAACTGCAATAATATTAGTTGGAAATAAAATCAGGTTTTGTGTACTCAACTAAATTTGAATTCACCATGAATTAAAAAAAATAAACAAATTTATTGCAATATGGATAACAACGTGAATTTATGTAGTATAAATGTTAAACCTTCAATTTTTCGAACATAAATACGTGCAAAATAATATTTTTCGTGAAAATTTTCGCGTCGAAGATTAATTTCTATTAAAAAAGAGAAAAATTTGTAAAAATTAAAACAAAAAGGTGAGGATCAAAATAAAATAAAAACACTCGATCAAAGTATTATATATCAATGCAACTACGACGCAATAATACAAATGGTTGCAATTAACGAGGTTTCATAATCGATTATCCATTCGCAAGAATATCCCATTCATTAAACAATCAACGCGCGATTTTGTGTCAAACAAAAGTACTCCACAAATAAACGCACAGTAATACAACACCGTTGAAATTGCAAATTATTTGTAGATTGCGTCAATCGCAAATAATTAAACAACTCGGATGGTGAATGATTCGGCAACTGTCGAATACCGTCATAATTTCGTTGAATTTTTTACGTTATTAAAAATAACGTAAAAAATAAGCTTTCATATTTTAAAGATATATCTTAAATTCATTTATTTGTGAAATTTTACTTAATCTTTAATTAAGCTTGTGGTTATTTAATATGAAATAATGTATATTTGTTTTATTAAACTTTGGAGCTGAACTCTCCGATTTTCGCCCTATTTATGCTAAAAGCTGTCGGCAAAATTTAAAAATGATAAAGTTGCCACATTCTCTACAGTTATGAAAATATTACTCTCTTGTTATCTAGGTCGTTTCGCAGATCGGATATTGATTCGTGTACAGTCTGTCGCCACATATTCCTTGCCGTCTGTATAAATCTTAACAACGTTGCTTATTCTCGATTTTGTTGTAATACGTGCCGTGCGAGAATCGTTTGATAATACATTAAGATTTGTTGTGATCAATAAAATCAGATTAGAATTATTATGTGTCTTGATTGTTAGTAAGGATATAATTCTTATTATTATTATTATTAATAGTGAGATTATTATTTTTATTTCTGTCTCTTTGTTAGAATTCTATATTGATTATTATATAGCTTACAAGAATAAAAATTTCGATAACAATATTTGATGCAATATGTATAAATTTTCCGGAAATCCTGCGTATTTTTCTCTCAGCAACGAGAGAGAGAGAGAGAGAGAAACGATTGTTTATTTAAATATCATTATCAAAATTATTTGTTATTTATTACTATTATTCTTTATATAGAGTTTGAGAATAAAAATTAAGATCCCTACATCCAAAGCAGTACATAACGCAGGTTTCGGGAAAAATCTCGTTTTCCGAGCTATCCCCGACAAGAAAAGCGCGAAGGGTTCCGACAAGGAGATGGACTACTTGTCCTCTCCAAGGTTCTTACACATTACATAGTTACGTGACTGGATTTATTGATGATGACCCAAGCAGTAAATACTCAGACCGTCCATTTGCGACGAATATTCCATTTTCGAGAAGCTTTCCTCGGGCCGGAAGTTGTGTCCCATCTAAATAACTGATTAAGCAATTCACTACTAACTACTATCTATAGCTTCAGTCCACGGAAATTAATGTTAGAATCAATATTAAGAATCAATATTTCCTGCTATATATGCTATATAGCGCGAATGACTATTTCTAAACGACAGTATTCTTGTATATTAATACACACGCAAGAAGTACATAGTTTGTAATTTCAATTTTAATTAATTTAATTCATTTCTTTAAAAGATTCTTGTGTGAAAGATTGTTTTTAACACCGGAAGCTCATTTCACAGAAATGAACGTTTGAAGCTAATGTATATCATTGAATAAAAATTAATTCCTGTGTAAAGATTAATTCCATCGTTAACTTTTTAATTTTTTTAAATTAATTATATCTGGAAAATGTGTGCTATTATCGGAAAAATTATTAGCAACGTATAATATATGTGTACCTATGTGAAGAGTTTCACGGAGTAATTCTTCGTGCATAAACAGGGTGTCCCATTTAAAACAGTACGATCGAATAACTCGTAAAGAAGGGAGATGATGAAAAAATATATTAGATGAAAGTTGTAGAGTTTGAAGGGGAACATCTTATGATGGACACACGTTTTTTTTAGTTAGAGGTGTTTCTGAGATTTTAAAAATAGTAAAGGAAACAAGGATATATATTTTTTTTCTTGTTGCTTTTTTTGTAATATCCTCTTTGAGTTTTCACAGAAATTTGCAAAAATAATACTTTATAACACATATATACACACAATTTATTATTTATATGTCACACAATATAATAAATTAGATTATTCTCTCAGTTATTGCCACAGATTCTCGATAGTCAATAAGTAACGTGATCACGAACAACAAATCCGTTCGACTGATATTACTGTTTACATGCAAGCTGAGACTACATGTAGTTGGACTGATGCCGTTATAGACGAACGATTTTGCTATCTCACGTTGCAAGAAGAGTATTGTTACAAGAGCTATCTCAGATTTACACAACTGCGTTTGCACAAGAGTAATATGTAGAAGATGGATATTTGTTAAGGTAAGTTCACTAATAAATAATTTAAACATTTTCAAAAGATATTAACTAATTAGTTCAAATACAAAAGCATTAACTAATTTTCTACTTTTAGGACGTCTTGGACCGCATCACCTCCAGTCTTGGATCCTTAATTGAATTCGCAGATTTTTTAGCGAAGATTTAGGACCATCATCGTATGACAAATTTTGTATTTGTCATACGATTAAATAAGTTAATTTGAAAATTTGTCAAACCTCCAAATTAAATGGTAAAATATATTAAGTGTGATTTAATGTATTCCTAGAGAGAAAGAATTTCACACAAGAAATTATAGATTTTAGTACCTAAAATTTCATTTTTGGAACAAAGATTTTATCACGAATAAAATTGAGAAATAAATCTTGAATTTGCAAACTATCTTATTTCCAAATATTAAATTATCAACAATTCTGGTATTAATGAAACCATTAGTAATCAACAATTATGATATAATTAAAATTTTTAAATTATGTACTTTTTAGGCCATGTTCCGATATACACTGCCAATACTGAAAATCTATAGTTCACGTTACGTATACTATCGATTTTCAGTACTGGCAGTGTATATCGGAACACGGCCTTAATAAAATCATTGCTGTGTTTGGAGAAAAGAAATATATATTTTTAAAAACAGCTTCTTTAATCCGGATTTAACTGAAAAAAAACATAGAAATTCGAATAAGATAAAAATATAGAAAAAAACTAACGTTATATTAAAATTGAAGAAAACGCATTAAATAAAATTATTTTAATAAACTTTAATTATCTAAATCGCCAGTAGTAATAAACATATGTAATAAATTGTAAGTCGACCCGACTGGCAAGAGATGGTATTCTATTAATTACTACGTATCAACCATACGGATTGTGGTCCTCCACGTGTAACAAATTTTTAATATTAATAAATGCTAAAGCATCTATTAGATGTTTTTTAGCATTTATTAATATTAAAATTATTAAAATTATTTTATTTAAATTATTTTAATAAGATCAATACATTTGTGGAAAATATCGGAGACATTTGAAATTATCTAAAAGATATTTCAATTTTTCTAATCTTTTTAGATTTGGGAGGGACTTGATCGAATCATTAATATCATTACCTTAAAAATTACTATTCATTTAATAAAGCCTGAAAAGTTTTTTCAATAAAGATAAAAATGACATAAAGTAATTCAGCATTTATTGATTCACACCTCGATGTTTTCTTATTATAGTATTTATAATAATCATCATCGTCAGAATCATTGTAATAATAATAATTAATAATAATAATAAATCGTTATTTCGAATTATTGTACATCGATATATTATCTCATATAATATCTATATCTCATATATATGCTCTATATTAATATCTATATTTATATATTTATAGACTTCTCTATTCTGCTTCCCGATTAGAGAATAGATTTTTAAAACTCTCTATATTTTATCACCTGCCGAGAGTAAATTCTGGCAATAAGAAATCGAGAAAAACTATAGAAATTAACAATCGAAAATTGTCTATTTTTTTCCTATTTTGCCGAAAGAACTTGTCATGTCCATCGAGGACTATAATCCGAGAATTAATTAATTAAAAGTAAACCCCAGAATTAACTTTCGATATCAATTATTATTAATAATGAATAATTTGTTTACATTTAATTTAGATGATTAAAGTAAGTTTCTGATTGTAAAATTATTAGAAACCAAGATAATTATGTTTATCAATGATACGTTAAAAAATTGGTTTTCATTAATAATAATTAATATCAAAGATTAATAAGGAGAAAGTTCCTTACTTTCATTTCTTTTTTACGCAGAAGCCAGCATTATCGCATTTTTATGATAAAAAAATTTACAATAAAAATAATCTAAGTCCATAACTTGTAGGATTCACTCTGAAAGATACAAATTTCATACTTAAAATGAACCTTGTAAATCACGGACTTATTATACTTTTGCTATATCAATGATCGTAATAATAATCATAACAGTAACGATCGTCGATGCATATAACATTAACAATTACAATGATAGCGATAAACCTCGCTTCTGCCGCTTTTGCAGACAGGACACTATGGAATTGACTTATACCTGTTATCCCTCTCGATAATTAGAGATCCAGAAACCGATATAATTTCGGTGAATTCAATCGAAGGCTTTATAAGAAAAATTATCTCCGTCAAAAAGTTTGTTTTTTCCGAAAGAAAGAAATAATAAATTTACATATTCGATAATTCATTTGTAATAAATAGAAAATTAATAGAGATCATTAATTTAATTAAATAACTTCGTAATTTTAATAGGAAAACTTCTTTAATTTCTTATAAATCAATTGAAAATCGTGCACTGAAAGCAATAGTCTGTAGATTAACAAATACAAGACAGATCTGAGTTCGAACCATAACGCAGAATGTTGAAGCAATGAGTTATGTGCAGGAATATTTCGACTTTATTTCTGGCATTATACAATAAGTTAGAAATGATTTAAAATAAAGTCTCGAAATGTTCCTGGAATTCATATAGACCTATGTACAATTTTTCTTCCAATATTCTACGCTATACTTCGGACTTGTTTTCTAAATTCGAATTTCTTTGCGATTATTTAAAACCTTTTTCCTTTAATTTTTTTAAATCTATACAGATATACAGGATATGTGGAGGGATTAAGTGTGACGCGTAATTGGAAAAAGGAATGATATTTCGCGTAAAAACAAGACGAAAATAATAAGTCGAAATTAATAATAATAATACAACCTTTTTCATATCACATCATGTTTAAAGTTTTACATTTTATATCGTTTTGTATATAAAGGTTTTTATTTTTGACTTTGATTCCGAGATCTATCTCAAACATTGATAAATCGAAATCCGACAGAATTACACCGGTTTCTTGATCTAGTTTCGATCCTTTCAAGCTTTTTCCATGAATTTGTATCACGTGACTTTCGATTGTGTAATAATTAATACGTGAATAAGAAAGAAAAACGCGATGTGGTGCTATATGCAAAAGGACTAGACGCTACATTGTTGTTGTTGTTGGTTGTTGTTGCTGCTGTTACCGGAATTAAATAATAAGAAACGAAGACTATTATTATTACGTCGAAAAAATTAAGAAGCATTTCCGAAGAAACGTTTCTAGCGATTTTTTGTACTTTTTTGATTAAAGATTTGTTATAATCGCTCGTTCGTTCGCTAGAATGCGTCGTTAGATGTGAGTGAATGAGTGCGTGTGTGTTCGATAATAATCCTAACGCTTAAACATATATGCTACTCATCTCTTTAATTTCCTCCTCATCGCTTCTTATAAAAGTTCGTATAGTGTTATCTATAATATTTAACACGATTGTGAACCACACTTATGCGGAAAATTCAATATATTATTATTACTAGATAATAATATATTATATCTCTTGCATAAAAATGAAACAGTATTTTTTTTCTTTACAGAGCAAAAAGCACAGTTTTCACAAGTCCGTTATACTTTTTTCCTATTAACACACCATTGGAGATAAACGCTCTAGATCCGCGCGATTTCGATCATTAAAAAGGGACAGATCGTTGTTCGTTTGTGTTCAGCTGCTTGATTTCTTTAACGCAGCTCTAAGTTATAACAAGTGAAATGACTGAGGCCCAGTTCCACAATCTCCAGTTAACTTAACCGGCTGGTTATTCCATTGGAACTGACCAATCGCATTTGTCTTTAAGCAAAATTAACAAATGCGATTGGTCAATTCCAATGGAATAACCGGCCGGTTAAGTTAACTGGAGATTGTGGAACTGGGCCTTAAAGACGATTATACACGGAATTTGTTGACTTTTCTAAATTACTATCCTTAAGGATCACGTCTCGGGTATATCGGAACTCGTGTCATTATATAAGGTGTTCTATATTGATATTTAGTGGCAGATTTTTGTAGCGATTCTTCGCTATTGGAATAAAATAAAAATATTTATTTGGAATAAAATAAAAATATTTATTTCAATGATATAACTTTCTAGTTATATCATTGAAATAAATATTTTTATTTTATTCCAAATATATCAAATTAAAATGTGTACCCAAATGTTTTTGTTGGAGAAAAATTAACTCCAAAAATAAGAAGAATGATGTTCTACGTCAAATTCTAATTCACGAAAATTTCTTTATTTTCAATTATTCAAATCTCAACTATTTATTGAACAATTTTACAGATTTTTAAAATTGAAGAAAAGAAATTTTTAATCGATAATCAATATTTAAATAATTAATTTTTAAGCGATTATATCTCAAAAATCATTCAAAAAATTACTGATATCTAAGTTTTCTTCCTTTTTAGAGAGGAAAAATCGACTAAAAAGTCTGCCATTAAATCATACTTTATATTATTTCGTTTGTCATTATAATGGAACGCGACAAACGAACGCTCAAAAATTTGACCGAATTTTTCCGCAATATTTTGCGAAAGAGGAAGTTTTAAATTCTTTTCCTCATTCGAGACTATATTTTTACAAACTATCTGTGAAAAATGTTGTTTTCAATAGCCTAACAATTAAATTTCTATTATTATGCAAAACGATTCGACAATGTGTAACAAACGACAATGTTTCTCATTTTCGCTCACCGTCACTGGCAATGAATTGTATAACACTTATACGTATTGTTTAAACATTTCCATACTTACATATAATATATTCAACATTCTCTTTTCCATCTCAAGAAATTAAACACGTATTTTCTTTCCACGTTTTATCACGATAAAAAAAATTGTTACATCAGTTTTCTTAAGTTGCATTAATATCAGCATAACAATCTGACAAAAATAATTTTCTCCGCAAGAAAAGGTTTTTTCAATAAACCGGCATTGTTTTGCTATATCGTAACTAAACATTACTGACAAAAGTATGGTAATTATGAAAGGATTTTTTTCAATAATGGTAATAACTCAATGATTAATGCATTGTTTGGTATAGTGATTCAATGATTAATGTATAGTTTGGTACAGTTCGCAAACCTAATTCAAACTTTACAATTTTGCTTGCAAAGTGATCCATAGCGATGTGACAGCGTTTTTAATTTTTTAAACGGTACATTGCCAGTGTATGGACGTAGTAGTTTCTCTGTATCGAATTACTCATAAAAGTACGGCATTCACATATAGTTTTCGTTTTATAATACTAACCATTTTATAATTTTCGGTCGAGAATAAATTTGTGAGAAATGGAGATGCTTCTCATGTCAGTCGCAACACTTCTCTCTTAAAATTACTGCACTACTCATCTTCAGTATCACCATCGCTACTATAATCCTGTAATGTGGGTGGTCTCGAAAAGGGTGCCTCGTTGGTTTGACTGCAACATTCAAAGAAAAAATAATTATTTACAGTCGATAATTATTATTAATTATCGTCCATTGTAATCTTAATCATTTTATGTTCTTTACATTAGAGAATTGTTGTTTTAAATTTCTTTACATTACAGTTATGATTTTTTAATAGAACTCAAGAAAATTATAAAGTACTCACGCTAATCTACGATAATGATTCAACCACTCTTCCAACATCTGCGCAACGAGCAGCGGTCTCTTATGAAGTTTCTGCTGCGCTACAAGAATTCCACCCTCGGTTCTGCATACGTCCAACCATTCTTTGTAGATAGACTCCTCGCGGCCGATCTCATCGGTCGTGAGGAAGTGTATTGGCAGGAGCTTATGCTCGCGATCCATTAGCGGCATAAAGGTAGTCTGCATCTGAATCTGTAGCTGCTCAAGTGGACTGTTGTTCCCACTCACTACCCCGTGGGTCGCAAGGGGCGGTATTCTAGACGAGGCGTAGGGCTCAATTGGAACCAATGCTGTGAAATGACCACGGGTATAACCCAATGCAATTGGCGAACGGATGCAAAATGAAGGTTCCCATAATAGTGGTAGATAAACACCCTCAAATCTCGCATAGCCTGCAAAATGACAGAAATAATAGATATTATCCTAAATCTTAAAAATCTTAAAAAAAAAACGTTTCTATCAAAATCGCAAAAAAGACTTCTAAAAAATCTTAAATCTTAATTCTCGAGTTAGTCTTGAAAAATTTTTTAAATTTTAAAGAAAACGGAAAACAAATGTTGTAAAACTTTTTATATGGATGGATGTATATAAGAAAATATATATATAATTGCTATTTTTTAATTTTATTATAATTATAAATATTAAATAATATTAAAAAATTATGAATCTAGAATTGAATGGATTTACTCACATAAATGTTCAGTAGAAAATTGAAAAGCTAATGGATTTACAATTTTTAAGATTTTAAGTTAATAAGTAATTCAATAATATTATTTTAAAGTTGAAAATTAGTTATTAATTATTAAATGGGCCAAAATATTTTTTTTAATTTACCTATGTCTTCTCCGCGGAAACTTTTAACATATTTAACTCCATAAACTATAATGGGTCGTCTTAAAATATGGGCAAGGGCAAACACGTGCAATTGTTCTAACGCGCTTCCGGGTTGAGCGGCCGTTGCTAGCAAGTTTTCCCAGTCTTCTTGCCACTGTGTTTCCTCTAAAGTGAAATCTAACATTCTAGATGCTTGCGAGGCTTCGTACTCTCTCCAACGAGGATAAAAGCTGAAAAAATATTTTATATAAAATATATAAAGATCATTCTGACTGAATAATCGAAATAAATGAGGTATTATTAACTAAATTGATTCCTTTATTTCTTTTAATATAATTTTTTTCGAACAATTCTATTTTTTCTTTTTATTATTATTCTATCTATCGATTAATCTGCCGATCATTTTGATAAACCGAAAAAGTTAGCTTTTCTAATTTTTTTATTTTAATTTCAACTTTCTACAATTCACTATCTGCACATTATTATTATTTCCAAATTTCAATACATATAAACGTAGATTTATATTGAATTAATTAAACTAATTATATTAAAATATGAAATTACATTATATATTTATTTAATTGCAATCTTACAATTGTCCAGCTTGTTGTAGGGTATCGGCGAGCGCCCTTCTTAGAGCATTGTCTCTATCGAAAACACCCCAAGTGGCCTGCATAGCAGAATCTAGAAGACAATCTCCGGCTGATCGGTTCCAGAGTGCATGCAAACGACTACCTAATCGTTCAGTAATTTCTAAAGACCAATTTAAAGCTGGCGGTTCGCCACCACCGCCCTCCAATTGCTGTTGAGCTTCTTTATCTAACAATTCCTCTAGCATCTGCTCTTGTACAATGCTCGGCAGATCTTCAACCTAAAAATATATATCTAATTTCAAATATAAAAATAACATTATATATATATATATATATATA
>NJRL01000184.1:411401-432197 GCA_003063815.1 Aphaenogaster rudis
GGGGAAGCTATCCGCTGGTCTTTTAGACCAATTAAACTGTGCACTTTGACCCAATGTGGGACAGAAATCCAAAGGGGGATTAATTCGCTGCCGGTTTATATGTTTACGAAGTATTGTATATCTTTCTTCTATACCCCCTAAGAGGTTCTTTCTGAATCCATTGATTCTAATAGCGTGGTACTGTGACTCATTTTAATTGAGTCGGATATCCAATCGGGGTTTAAGAAGAAGAAGAAGAAGTATTGTATATTCGCATTAGTTCGGCATTAGCTCTGGGATGCGGCTCCTGGCGAAGTATCGCGATTCCAGTGCGGCAGCGAATGTGTTAATAGTAGAAGAATCTCGCATTCCTTCTCCGCGCCCCCCGCGGCGACGAGATCGTCGAGGAATCGCGAGTCTCTCGCAGGAAACGTAATTTCGACGGTTTTGGGCGTTTCGATAATCAGCTGGACCACCTGATCCGAATCTCTTAGTCGAAAACACGTGTATGGATAACCTAACCTAACTTCAGTTTTCGTTGATCGTCTCGCCGTTTTCACGCTTCTTTCTCTTTTCGCGAGGACTAATGAAGACTAACTCGCGATAATCTGGTCGGAAGAGATCAGATACTGAGCATGATCGAGCAATTCTAATGACTGGCGTCGGAAGACCTGACTTAACCTCAAACTCCGCGTGCGCTCGATCCGTCGCGAGAAACGCGATCAAAGTCGCCGATAAACCGCGCTAATCTCGCTGGGAAAGTAAAATCCGGCGATTTTACTTGATCTTTAATCACACGAACGGAGACGTCAACTGTTCCCAGCTGATTTGTTGATCCCGTTACATCACGCGAGACTGACCTAACCTCAAATTGCTCCGCGCATAATCACGCCCCTTCGCGACTTTCCCCATTTCGTCGCAGGATTAAAGCCACTGACAACTATCCGAGGAACATCTTTTCGTTCTTGGAATTCTCGACGAATGTCGTCGAGAATGCACCTCGAGACATTCGTTTCCAAAAAGAGCGAACAACGCCTGATTCAATTTTTCGCGCGCACCCTTGGCAGTTTAACTTCGCTCAACCTCGATCCTCGTGAACAACGTCCGTGAACAACGACCGTGAATTAAATTCGCATTAAATTTCACCTTTGGATCCATGTGACTTTTGCCCTGTTCGAACGCCGGTTTTCCACGATAAGTTTGCACTGAATCTGATCTCGCGCGAAAACCGCGGGAAAGATGATCGCATCGGCGCGATCGGCGTTCGCGAGGCTATTTTTTATTTATAAATACCTCGGACCCGCTGCCAATTGGGACCGCTTTGCCTTTGCCACGTTTACCCTTGACATTTCATCAACGAGATCGCGAGATTGTTCGGACCTGTCGGCTAGCTGTTGCAAACGCCACAGAACGTTTTTTCCCGCGTTGCTCTAACGTATAAATACGTGTACATTGCATCTTTAGATCTGCCCAACATTTAAAGCGAGTCTATAACTATGCTTTCATTTTCTGCATTTCAGATCTGCATTAAGATAACACAGAGTTAGCAATAGAGAATTAATAAAACACAAGAAATGCAACTAATGTGACGAATACAAAGATCTGCTTGTTTGTTTTATAGCGTTTTCAATTGACCCAGTTGAAGGATTTGGAACGATTAAACCTCTTCACATTCAATTAGACATATAATTTGGATGTAACAATTACGAGGCACAACTATACAACGTCGTTAATCGTCCAGAACAAATTGAAGAAGCAATATTACGATTTTTCTTCTTCTCTCTTTCGATGCCAGAGCTACGTTTTATTTTAAGCATACGAAGTATGCAACTCAGCATAGCTAAAAAGAACACACTTCATGACTTCTGCTTGTGATGACATCATTGTCCGAATCGGCTGATTGTAAAACACTTTAGTAATGTTGATTGTCATTGTCCGAATCGGCTGATTGTAAAACACTTTAGTAATGTTGATTGTCCGTCACCGTTGAAAAGTTTACGTCTAAAGTCACCTATTACGACGTGAAAGGATTTCGATGACGAAAATGGATGAAATGGTGATTCGGGTGCTGTACGGAAGCGAGACCGGAACCGCTCAAGACGTCGCCGAGCAGATCTGGAAGAGCGCCAAAAGGTTTTGTTGTTGTTCCCCTTTGGCACATGAACCTTTTCTTCTGGGAAAATTTCTGGCACACAGACTTTACTCTCACATCTTTAAATGATCTTTAAACAGATGTGATTTATTTTTGTGTTCTTAATGTCTCTTATTTTTCCTATATAATTAGCTTCATTATGAATATGATCATCTTTTCTAGCTAACAATATTCATAAGAAAGTAATTAGCACTAAAGATTCATACATCTTTGTTTTATTTTTTCTATTTGGCATTTATGTTTATTCAGAATAATTTGCAATTATATATATATAATATGATATATATATATATATAATAATTGTTTTTAATTTTATAGGAAAGGATTGCAAAGCACCGTATCGTCTTTGGATGATTATGACATTCAAAATCTTCCTTTTGATCAATTAATTATCTTTGTTGTCGCAACGACTGGACAAGGAGACCCTCCAGCCAACATGAAACAATTCTGGAGACATCTATTACGCAAGAATCTTGGAGTAAACGTGCTCCAAAATTTAAAATATGGTGTACTTGGATTGGGCGATAGTTCGTATTCAAAATTCAATTTTGCTGCGAAAAAATTAAATAAACGTCTTGCACAATTAGGTGGCAAAGAATTATTATCCATTGGACTTGCTGATGATCAGCATGATCTGGGAATTGATGCTGTAGTTGATCCCTGGATTAAAAAATTATGGGAAGAAATTGCAGACGTTTTCGAAATTTCTATAGAAGACACAATGAATGAAGAAAATTTAATAATCGAGAGATATCATTTTTCAATAATAGAAATGGACCGATTATATCCGATACCTATTAACGAAAAAATAATGGGAAGTTCGTATCAAGCAAATAGTAGCATCTATGCACTAGAAGCAATTCAAAATAGGGACGTTAAGTTAGGAACGATAGTTGAAAATATAAGAACTACTTCCGAAGATCACTTTCAAGATGTTAGATTAATAAAAATCCATGCGGATAATATTAGTTATGATCCTGGAGACGTTATCTACATCAGGCCGAAGAATACTGTGGAACAAGTGAAACGGTTCTTTGATATACTAGAAAAACACGATATAAAACTGTTTCCGGATACAACAATTCGAATATCAGAGAAGGAGATAAAAGTTCCGCTTGTTTTAACACAAGCTTTAACTTTAGTAGAGATTGTTGAGCAATACTGGGACCTGAATTTCAAGCCACGAAGATCTACCATGCACACTTTATCTCTTATCAGCGAAAATGAATTAGAGAAAGAAAAACTGTGTGAATTTGCCAGTCCGAGTGGCCAAGATAAGTTTTATGATTATGTAAACAGGCCAAGAAGAAATATTTTGGAGGTTCTCACAGATTTCCCTCATACGACTAGTAAAATAAAACTTGCATTATTATTTGAAATCATGTCACCTATAAAGCCACGTCCTTACAGCATTGCCTCCAGTTTAAAAGATACTCCAAATTGTATACAAATTTTGGTAGCAGTAGTTAAATTTAAGACTAGATTGATAGAACCAAGATTTGGGTTATGTTCAAAGTGGCTGGCAAGTTTAAAAAACAACAATAAAGTGATTTTTTGGCTGCAGAAAGGAACTTTTCGTTTTGATGATAATAAACCGATGATTTTGATTGGTCCTGGAACTGGAGTAGCCCCGTTTAGATCTTTGCTTTTGGAGAAAGCAAAAGAAGGAAAAGATTTGAAGGAATGTATCCTGTTCTTTGGATGCAGGAATAAGAGTAAGGATTATCACTGTAAAGAAGATTTTGAACGTTTATCAAGGGAGAATAATCTAAAAGTATTCTGCGCATTTTCTAGAGATCAAGATCGCAAAATGTAAGTCATTAAAATAAGTTATTACATTAGAATTATAATTTTTATTATCCCACAAATACAAAATTAAAGTGCATTATTTTGGAATTGATAATTATAATTGTAACACAAATAAATTGTAGGATATGTGAACTAAATCTTAATTTTCTTAATTATACTTTTAATATTGTTCTTTTTTCCAGATATGTGCAACATCTTATCCGCCAGCAAAGAGAGCTATGCTGGCAGTTTTTAGAAAATAACAGTAGCATTTATTTAGCAGGAAATTCTAAAAATATGCCGGACAACGTGCGCGATGAATTCGTTGATTTAGCAAAGGAAATCGGTAAAATGACGAAAGAGCAAGCAGAAACATTCGTCAAGCATTTGGAAAAGAACAATCGATATCAAATGGAAACTTGGGGTTGACGAAACATAAAAAATCATCAAGGTTTAGGGAAAATATTTAATAGGCAAAAATGTGCCATGTCCTTTTGTACAAAAAGAGATGTGATATATTTAATTATATATGTGATACATATTATATGTGAAATATATGCTGTCTATATGACATTTTGTACAGAGGCATACAAGATTAACATATACAATACATTTAAATATAAATATATACTTATTTTTTTAATTGTTATACTATTATATCTCTACATCTGTTTCTATTATTTTCTTGATTATTAGCTCAAGGATTCTTTTAGCAGCAGTCATAAAACTAGAACTGCAACTTTAGCAGTTCGAGGAAGAAATCTTTTATTTTTTTTTTATTAAGAATAATTGATTACAGCTGAACGAGTTTCATCCGAGAATCGATATCTATAAAGCATAAGGATGTAATTAAAGCTCGAAATAAACGCGCTGCTGCTTGTGTTAGATACAGTTATATAACATTTTTTATAGTGCCTTTACATTATCTTCATCGTTTTATCACGGTCGTTTAAACATTCACGAGATCGCCTTTCATACAATTATTAGGACCATCCACATCGCCGCGTTTGTACGAAGAAATCGACCAATCGCCGGTCCAAAACAAACGATATCATAGCATTATTTTATCTATGTTGCACACATGATTGGTTGATTTCTCTGTGTGCGTAATCTATGCTGCGTCGCAAGTTCGTTTGAATAGACCTTAAAAGAGTCGAGGCTCACAATTATCTCGGATCGTTTATTCTTTTTAGCCGCGCTTCCTGCATTCGGAGTGAAAGAGACCGGAGACCGCCAAGGAGGGAAAAAGAGGCAAAAGGACGCGGGAGACAAAAAAAAAACGCTGAAACCGCGGTAAACAGGCAGAACGTGACGCATCACCGAGCATGATTATCGCGCATAATTTATTAATATCAGCAATCCCGCTGTCGCTCGACGCTCCTTCGCGTTCGCGGGCAATCGCCGATCGGCGGCCGTCGGGAACGCTGAACACGAGTGTGAGTATTCGTTTTCGTTCCCTTTTGTCGCGATCGAAACGAACGGACCCGCCGCGCGCTATTTTTACGCCTCCTTTTCGAACGTCGCACCTCGCGAGCGCTCGGCGCGCCTCGGCGATTTTCGGCGATCTTCGGGGGCGCGCCGCGCCGCCTCGAGCCGCGTATCTCGATGAACTCGTAACCTCCGCGACCTAACCTAGCGGAGTGCCGCGCAGTACGGAAACATGGTACGATCGCTCGCGTGTCGCCGTCCCGCAGTGCTCTCCGTATCTCGTACGATCTCCGCTCGACTCCGTCGCTGACTGCATCCCCTTTTTTTCTCACTCTCGTCGCCTTCCCTCTCCTCCTCGCGAAGTGCGAGGCAAACAAAACATTCGAACCGTCGGCCGATGGACATCGGCACGTGATTCTTTCCTTCGCCACGCGCCCACCCTCCGGGCGGTCCATTAACGTCAATCGCCGGCAATAAGCCTAGCGAATCGCCCTCCGGTAGTCGAGCGCGAGACGAGCAACGCAAAAAAGAGTCGCCTGGCGTAAGGTCTGTCTCTTCTCTCGTCGGCTGCACGCTCCTGCACTCTCTCCTAACCTGCCCCGCTGCGAGACGCGCACGGAATACCTCCGACCTCGCGATTTATCACGAAATCTAGACTAGCGTAGAGGAGAATATTTATTTATCACGCTCGCATTAATATTTTGCCTGCTTGACCTACATCAAAAGTACTAACACGAGGTATATCCAGTCCCTCCAATTGTGATTGAATATCTAGGTCATCATACAAGAGAGAAGATATTTCATTTTCTGAGTAATTTGCAACTTGTAAAAATTTCTATTCTGATAATGTTAATTTAATTTATTCTTCGTTTAATCTGCAAATTAGTAATTAAACTAATGTTCAGACCATATTTGTGTAAAATATTAATATTTATAACAATTTTTCGATGATTTTAAATCTTTTGGAGCCTTACATATTACTTTTATTTAATTTTAATAATTTTCGTTTGTTTAAAATCATGAAATACTTATTCAAATTTGAATTTATTTACCGTTTGACGATGTTTTTATTTTGATATCCTCGTGTTAATCTTTGCAATATTTAGATTTTAAGAAAATTTGTCATTGAGAATCATACATCTTGTATATATTCTTTATAATTGGTCTATATGCAAATTTTTATTAATTTAAGGATCTTTTAAATCTGTTTTGAGACACTTTCGCGATAGCGATAAGCTTTCAACGATTTTAAGAAAATTCCATGTGCGATGTCACAAACACCACAACTATAAATGTTGTTTTCCAGGCGAGGATAAAATCACACAACAGAGTGCAAAAAGTGCTTATAAATTTACACTCTTTCTGGACCGGTCGTCGAGAGGTACACTAAAGTCGTCGCAGTTATTACTGAAGTCATCGTCGAAGTCAATAGAGTTTGAAGAATCTCCCTTTCGTAACGGAAAAAAATCAACGAAAAAGGAACATGGCAGGCACTTACACGAAGAAAGAATTTGGTGCGGGGCCTGAAGAGCAGACTCTTCTCAAGGACTCCAATGGGACCCGCATCATACCTTCGAAAGGTAATGGGGTCGTGTTATGCCGTGTCTGCCGTCATGGCTACAGGGGAATGCAGCGGCTTTCTTGGAATGGCTTTCTTGTGGTTTTATTTCCCCACTGTGCAGCTGCCCAAACCAGTCTGTAGAATAGGCTCTCAGGCTGTGGACTTAGCATCCTTGGCATTGACAGTGAAGTATTTGTGGGTTTAACATTGGTTTGGTAGTCGGTTGGGCTTGATACATACCGGATATATCTTAATAATTTTAATCTGATACTAATTTTATAACGTGTGGAAGCTGAACAGACTGGTTTGAATTAGTAATTTATAATTTTTATGCATGATATGTAATACTTATGATTTTAAGATAGCTCGGTGAAGTTTAAATAATTGGTTTTAAGTTAATCTTAATGAAAAATTTGACTGAATTTGAAGTAATTCAGTCTATGGAACAAAATTTGTAACTTTTGCATAGCATATTATTGTATCAACATCCAAATATTTAGACTGATTTTGACATATTGTGGAGTATTATATCATATATTTCATACAATTAATAATTATATTAGCTATATTACTGAAATAATTTTAATTTGATAGTAATGCGCTCATGTGAGTTGATTTATTTTTAATGAATTTAAATTACATCATTATTTTTAATGAATTTATTTTAATGAATTATTAAAGATTTTGAAAATTTTTAAGAATATATTTATACATTTTCTTGGACTCTCTGAAAAGCTTTTGTCATTTTATTTATCTCACTTTGTTGTAGTATAGTTAAAGAGACTGAGATAAGATAGATATTTAGGTCTCTTTGATTTTGAAACTCATGCTTATTGTTTGCTATCTTAATTGCTTTACAGCAGATAACTATACATTTGCTTGAAACTCTTAGAAAATTTATAAACAAAATATAAAAAGAAAATCGTTTTTAGACTAATAAAATATGTTATTAAGAATAATTATAAATAATGTTGAAATTTATATAAATTTGTTTATACAGGGTGTCCGAGATCACCCGTATATCCCTTTTAAAATAAAGGAAAGTGGTTTTTATCAAAAATCTCTAAAATTTTGATAAGTAAATCGGGTACGCTCTATCGAATGGTGATATTTTCATCTTCCGGTACTGACCGGAAATGAGCTATCTGGATCGGAAGTCGAATTTTTTATATGGAACATGGCACTTTTTATTGCAGATTCGGATTACACGCAAAAAAAAAGAAACTTATCTCAAACATTTTTTCTGAAAATGTCTCCTGAATTGATCTTGAAATGATCTTGAAAGTGTGACGAAAAAAATGAACTTTAACTGCGTTTCTGGGTGATTGAATGTGTGTTTGTTCAAGCAGTGTTCAAAATGAACACTTTGAACACTTTAAACACTTTGAACATTTTGAACACTTTGCTGGAACAAACACACATTCACTCACCCAGAAACGCAGTTAAAGTTCATTTTTTCGTCACATTTTCAAGATCATTTCAAGATCAATGGAGACATTTTCAGAAAAAACGTTTGAGACAAAATTTTCTTATTTTTTTGAGTGTAATCCGAATCTGCAATAAAAAGTGTTATGTTCTATTAAAAAAATTCGACTTCCGATCCATATAGCTCATTTCTGGTCAATACCGGAAGATGAAAATATTACCATTCGATAGAGCGTATCCGATTTACTTATCAAAATTTTTAAGATTTTTGATAAAAACCATTTCCCTTTATTTTAAAAGAGATGTACGGGTGGTCTTAGACTCCCTGTATACTTATCTACAATTTTATTATATTTACACAATTTTTCCTTTGTTTATATATTTTTAATCATTTGCATTTTATTAGAAGTTTATATAAACTTAAAACTATGCAACAAAAGTATAAACATAAAAAAATAAATAAGAGAATATAATATAGAGGACAGAAAAAATATATAAATAAATTGGATTATACATATATATAATCTATTTTATTTATATTACTTTTTTCTCTCCTCTGTATTATATTCTCTTATTTATTCTTTTATGTTTATACTTTTGTTGCATAGAGTTTTTTGTACATTAAACTATATCAATTTTTCCTGCATTGCTAATATTTCACATTATATTGTATAATTAATATTAATAACCCTGTATTCACACGCATAAGAGTCATTCCTTATGCATACAGTTTCATTTTGCTGATATGGCATGCTGATTTAGCTAAATAAATTTGAGAGCCTTACCTGTAGTCACTAACAGTCAGAAGTTTAAGACTTGAAGCAGTGTTTCTAATTTCCACAGCAATTAGTAAAAAATCATTAATAATTATAATCTACTGAGCAATGATATAGTCTTTCTTTATTATTTATCTTGCTGATATCTCATTTAAATAATTAAGTGCAAGGAAAATGGCTGTAAAAGGTACTTGACAATTTCTTTCTCATGTATAATTGACATCATAAGAACAAAATTTTTTATATTTATATAATAGATCCTGTGTTATATAATTAAATCTGTAATTAAATCCTATACATTAACTTCATTACTTATTGAGAATAATATTTATTATACATACATTGGTTTATATATATATTTATGTATTTTATAGTTATGTTTGTGTATATTATATAATGAATATTAGCTAATTTTGCTAATATTAGTTCTCTAACATCCATTTCCACCAATGTAAATTAACTTTAATCTCGGTTTAACTTACTCTTTATCCTTTTCTAATTTTCTTAGAATTAGAAAAAGATAAAGAGTAAATTATAAACTGAGATTAAAGTTAATCTACATTAGTGAAAATGGACGTAAAAGATAATTACGATAATTTAGAGTATAATAAATCTTTTTCACAGATTCTGCTTGTGCATCTTATAATAGTTTTCTTCTGCTTATTGGTAATTCACGATCAAGTATTGTATTACATGCATATAATTTTTTTCATTTCCATTATTATCTTCTTCTACAAATTGTTATTAATATTTCGTGTATGTACATATTATGTTCTCAGACTGCATCAATTGATTGCGACATTCCATTATAGCGGCTACACACAATTGTCTTTTTGTTATAATCAGCTCTCTCAATTCTCTCTCTCTCTCTCTCTCTCTCTCTCTCTCTTTGTATTAGCTACATATCAAAATCTTTCTTTGCCTTTTATACGCTTGAGAACTATATCAACTCGAACATCTTAAGACTGAAACAAATTGTTTTATTAGAATTATTTTTCTTAATTCTTTTAATTCTTTGTAATTATAAAAGTCAGAATTTATTAAATTTGAAATTTATCTGCAATATTTTTTAAATTAATATATTTAATATCTTTAATATATGGTAAGATATTAGTTTCTCTTAAAAAATTTGAGAAGAATGATTGAAGAATATATATATATTAACTTGCGTAATTAATTTCTTAATCTAAAAATTTAAGCAAAAGAAATACGAATTTAATTCAAACGGGAACTTTTGTTGTAATTTAATATTAATAAAAAATGATTGTTTAAATTAAGTTAATATAAACTATTTTTAAAATTTATATTTAATGTAGTAATAGTAAAATATTGGCACAGTGAGATCTAGTATTATGAGTAATAAATAATGTAAAATGTTGAGCAAATCTTTAAAATTGACATATTCATTTGCATTTAAGGTTCAGAACCGGTACGTCTTTCACCAGGATGGGAAGGCACAGGTAGACCCGACGACGAATTGAATTTTAAAGGCGTTACAATGGATCAAGCAGATCTTGAATTGAATCCTCCTAGAGATAGGTATAATTATGTGTTTATTAATATCTGATAAGAATTTATTTATTCATTTATATTAATTTTATATGAACGAATTTGTATCTATCAATGAAATACAAATTTATATTGAGATTAATGCAGAGAATTATAATAATTGTAAAAATGTTGTTGATTTAAGTAAAGTTGAATTTCGTGTATTTTGTTTTAGATTAAATTTAGTATTTTTCATATTGGTACTTCATGGAATCGGTGCCTTGATGCCATGGAATATGTTTATAACAGCTAAAGATGTAAGCCGAGTATAATAATTTATAATAATTGCACAGTTGAAATTATAATATTATATATATGAAACTGTTATACTTTCAGTATTTTGTCAGTTACAAATTGTCTAGGGATTACACTGGTATAGATACAAACTATGCGACAAATTTCCTCGCGTATCTGGGATTTGCAGCACAAGTACCAAATTTGTTATTCAATTGGCTGAATATATTTTTACAATTTGGGTATGTATACAAAGTACATTGCAACAAAAATATTTTATGTCTCGAACTTATGTATACTTTTGTTATAATTTCAATGATAATTGGAATTGTAAATGTAAATTTTGCTGATTTTAGATTAAGTATATAATTTGTTAAATAATAGTGTGTTTTACTAAAGAGATGTTTGATTTTTCAGAGGCAACTTGACGACACGTATAGTATGGAGTATCTTTATTCTGGTCTTGATATTTGTTTTTACTGTCGTCTTGGCAATGACTGACAGTTCTGGCTGGCCTGGAATATTCTTCTGGATTACTATGGTATCTGTTGTTATATTAAATAGTAAGTAATGTACTTTATTATTAATTTATCAATACTTAAAATTATATATAATAAATTGTGTTAATCAAATTTACATATTAAAACTAGTATATTAAATAAAGATATGTGTATATAATTATTAATAGATATCACATCATTATTGATTCTTGATATTTAAATCATGCATAATACATTAAAAATTTATGTTTTAGCTGCCAATGGCATTTACCAGAACTCAGTATTTGGAATGGCAGCTAAATTACCCAGCAAATACACAGGAGCTGTTGTCTTAGGCTCGGTAAATATCAATATAATGATAAAAAGTTGTTACATAATGTAAAAACATCTATAATTTGTGACTTTCAGAATATCAGTGGAACTTTTACAGCCATAATAAACTTCTTAGCTCAAATAATGGCGCCGAATGCACGCACCGCTGCCATATATTACTTCATCACGGCTTTGTTCATACTCTTGGCTTGCTTTGATACATACTTTGCACTTCCAATTAATGTAAGATTGTTATTATAAATTAATTTTTAAATCAGTTAATTATAAATTTGTTAATTAATATAATGATTTATTAATTTTTGAATTAAGTATATAAAAAATCATTTGATTAATGTTAATAAATTGAATTGCAGAGGTTTTATCGATATCACGAGCTTTTTCATCAGAAAGAGACAAACAAAAGACAATTAGAGAACAGTTCAAGAGGAAAACATAAACCAGCCTATTGGACGGTTTTCAAGGCGTGTTTCCCACAATGCTTCAATACATTTTTAATCTTCTTCGTTACTTTAGCGCTTTTCCCATCTGTTCAATCCGATATACAATCTTCGGACAAGAATTTCGTGATTCCAATTGAATATTATAGCAGCGTTATGTGCTTTTTAACATTCAATATCACTGCCATGCTGGGAAGCTCGATTGCGTCATTAGTTCAATGGGTATGTAGGCTCCAGTTTTATATATCATATGTTTTATATTGTCATATTTGTTTTATATATTTCTTCTATATTTTTTATATCTCTAAAAAATGATTGATAAATATTTTTGATATATGCTGTACAATTCTATTTATATATTTATTAATTCTTTTACACAGCCGAGCAAGAAGTATTTGGCGATTCCAGTGGTTCTGCGACTTGCTTACATACCGTTATTCTTGTTATGCAACTATCAGCCGGTTGGCACGAATAGAATACTGCCGGTTCTTATCAATAATGATTGGGTATTCTGGGTCATCGCCGTTACTATGGGCCTTAGTAGTGGCTATCTGTCGTCATTATCGATGATGTATTGCCCTAGGTAAGCACGATTAATGGAAAATAGGGAGAAAAAAGATGCAAGAAATTTATATAATAACTATATATACATACATACATACACACGCACTCGCAATGTTACTATATAATAAATATTTTGTATTCAGAATGGTGGATTCGCAGTATGCTTCAACGGCCGGCATGTTTGGAGCAGCATCTTTAATCACGGGGATTTTCACTGGAATTCTGTTTTCCATGATAATGCCTTCTCTCGTGGCCAACGTAACATTTTGATCGTTTTAAAGATAAGATTCAGCATCGCGATATGCTTATATTAACTCAGGAGCTAGCTAAAAAAAATTGGAAATTAAGAGTGCACAGTCCATCTCTCACAATCACCAAGTAAAATAATGTGAAATAACAATTTAAAAACTTGAACAAATAACAGTGTCGAAGAGAAAAGATATAATGTTATTCCTATGAACATCTTGAGAAAAGAAATGACATTTCAGAAATAGCAGTTACTTTCTTCGATATGAATAAGAGAAATGTTTTGGAGAATGCTTGTTTGCTTATATATACGTTAAACATATACATATATATATCTAATCGTACAATTCTTTAAATAACAGACTATAAGGGCAAGCTCTTAATTAAGTAAAAGCCGTTTGAAGTAATGCGTGTTTTTTATAAGCGTGTGGCTTGGAGTTTCTATTGATTAATGATTTTTAACATCCCGTTAATAGGAGAAATAGATACGAAAGTAAATTAAGACCATATAAAGTGCATTAATGACACAATATGATCGTTTCACAACAGATTTGTATAGGAAATACCGGAATCCATGGTTTTATGAGGATTATAGACTAATTCTACTATATTACTACTGCCCCTATTACTAAAACCGGACCAATAAGCCTTATTAATAAAAATAGCTATGTGGCGCTCCATTTTTCGTATTGATCAAATCGAAATCGCTAAATCATTAAATTTGTCAGGAAGATCACATATTTAATCATCTGTATAATTCGTTGCGCGTTTAATGCTAAATGCAATTTTTATTTACGGAATAAGAGAGAGCCTTTAAGAGAGATTAATAAAAACATTTAATAGAATCATTATCGACTCCTCTTTCATGGCGTTAAACGCGTAACGAAAATATATCTAGATAAGCATTACATTTTTAAATAGAGTTTACGCTAAAGTTGCCACGCTGAATTTTCCTGCAGAAAATATTTCGTTTCTAAATTAGTCTGGCCATAGTTATGTAACAGTTTGAAACTAATTTTAAAGACGAGGCAATTTTAAATAATACAATTCTAGCAACAATTCTACAAATTAAATAATTACACATTTTTATTTAATTATATTAAAATTAAATTTACAATCTCAAATTATAAATTCTGCAACTTAAATCTTTGGTAAATGAAAATCAACATAATAATTTACAAGTAATACGAAATAAAAGGCCAAGTCTATTAGTTTCTTTACATCATAATCAGAATATAGCAAGATCTGATGTAAAGTCCTAATGAACTTTCACATTATAGTGTTACATTTTATTCTGTAATTACAAGGTTGTATTTTTTACTTTTTTAGTACTGTTTAGTACTTTATTTAATATTTTTACTATATAATATTGATTTTACTATATATATTGTATTTACATGAAATATTGCAGTTATCTAAAATTTTTTTCAGAAGTCATAATGCAGTCATTTTTAAATAATTTTACAAGTTTTTGATCTCATAATACTTTTAATAATTTTGAATTAATCAAATTTTATTATGCTCTTATAAACTTTCTGTTCTGCAACAGTTGAAACAAATTATACTACGTCACGAGAAATGACGCAGGAGAGTTAAGACTGTTGGCCATCCAATTGATACTAGTCCCTTCACAATTTTGACGACGAGCTTTCCACCTTATATTTATAGATTAATGAACGACAATTTTAAAAATTGGAAGTAGTTACGTTTTTTCGGGCTATGATTATATTATATTTGTAATAATTACGTAATCTTTTTTTATCATATGTATACAATATTGTCATATGTATACACGCTTATATTATTTCAAATGGTCGTGAGATTAAGCTATACAATACTCTTCCATTAAACTGTACCTAGAGAATCTCCACTTTTTCAATTGCAGCACACATTGCTTCAGATAATATTTTTAAACATAGATTATAGTTTAAGCTTTAAAAAACAATTTTAAATGTTTTTCGAAGCTTACGCTAAACGTACATATTAATACCATCGTTATGTTATTATTATCACACAAATTCAATAATATTTTATTTACTCTAACCGAAATTTCCTCATAGCAATTTTAATGGTGTGTGTAATATTTGTATAACATATTAATTTTTAGTACAGGATACATTTTTTAATACAGCTTAAAAGTGTTTAATTCTGTATTTTTGTACAGGAATTTTATTCAGATTTTATGCTCCGTTATAATGCAAAAAAAACAAGATGTTCCTAAAATGTTTGACTAAATTTTTCCAAATTTTATTCCACTAATTTTATCAGATTTTATCTATTAATTCTATTCTACTCTGTACTGATAAGAACTATTAAATCCGCACAATATTAGAGAATATAATATGTCGAAATACTTTAGGAACACTCTGTGTAAGATGTGGGATATATTCAGCAAAAAATACGAATTTTATTCGATCGCATTTACACATGCATTTTTAATTACGCTAAAATGTAAGCTGTATAACACATCTTTATCAACTTACTGTGCATAATGATAATCAATCTATTATTTTTCATCCGTTTTCGATTTAGCCTTTACCAATCGATAAACGTAACAAGTTGCAATGCAAACGTAACAAGTTGTAAAACGCATTTAAAAGAAAAAGACTTTCTCATTTGTGATGCAGTGATTCTAAGAATTATAAAATAATAAATAAGTTGTTTCATAGAATCACTGCGTTGCAATTGAAAATGTGTATTTCTATTCATTATTTTATTAAGGAAAAGTAATGGAATTTCTTACCTCGATCGTTATCAGACTGACAAAAATGGCAATTCTAAAATGCATTCTGAATTCCTACAAGGACAATCCTCCATGTAAAACAACAGACAATAAATGATCAAGGGAATTCGATAAATAATCCAATCGGAAGACTCATTGAATTTAGGAAAGAGAAAAGAAAAAAGAAATTGATAGAATAGATAAAATATTTTTATATGGATTCTCAGTCACACGAATAAATTTCATTCGACGGATTGTTTCGCGCATATCGTACCGTTTAGAGTTTAAGCGATCTCTATTAAAAATATTCACGCATTAGTATTACACATTATACATAAGATTTAAATACGCATTCATTTCCACATAAAAATGGTAAAAATCTTTAATGATATAAGTTGTAAGGTTGATTTATATATTGTCACTGCTTTAGTAAGAGCCTTATCATTTCTATGTTGGAATTATATGCATAATATATTAATTAATTATACATATATAGATATGCAGGGTGATTAAAAAATTGCACATCTCGATTATAAATATATTGAGCTATCTAAAATTATTTTTCAAATATTGAATAAATTCAATCTTGTTGCATTTGAATCTTTTCCAAGATTTAATTTTTGGAAAAAAGAAGTTCAATTTTAATAATTAAGTTAATTGAATTCACACATTCATGTAATTCATTAATTTTCAATATTAGAAAATTTGAAATTTTTAATATCGCATTTGTGCATCATTTTAGCGTTATTTTATTCAACATTTGGAAAATCGATTTCTCTTAATCCGCGATTGACGAAGAATGCAAATTCTGATAAACCCTGTATATGTAAAAGTAAAGACCTTGTAAGATAAGAAATTCATGGTTGCATTTTATGAATAAGTAGATTTATGAAAACAGTTTGAACCGTTCAATTTATTGTAGAAAGAACGTTAAATAAATGAATAAGGACTAACTATTCCGTTAACACAAATAATCAGTTAATATTACCATATAACAATAAATTATGATAATAGTAATATTTTTATAATATTGCATATTTTCCCATACAGGATGGATATGAATAAGTCGATCAAATTTTCCTTAAAAATAGATGTTATTTTGTTCCAGTAATATTAGTAGTATACAATTATTATTAAATAACAAAAAGATTGGAGCAAGAAGAGGGCCATAAGCGTTAAGCATATAGTACAACGTATACATATACTTTGTGTCAATAACGTTTACATAACATAAACCTTTTCGATCTTTTTATATGGAAATACTTCTTTGGTCTTCGGACAGATCACTGTGCCATTATTTTCTTGAGCCATTTTTTCCAATGCCTACAAAAATTATAAATATGAATATGAATATATTAAAAAAAGATATAATCATCAAACATTTTCTCAAAAATATATTAGGAAATAAATTTTAATGTATTTAATTACGATATATAATTACAAATCGAACTTTTGTCAAGAATTAAATTATTTAAAAAATACATATTTATAATTAATACATATAATATGCACAGCTGCCTAAAATTAATATATATAGTACATAATACATATATACGCACACATACATAATGCATGCGTCAATCTTCTTTTTATAATACAATTAATATTGTAATAAAATTAATATTTTTTGAAGTTACTTCAATATGTTAGTATCATATTGATTATATCTTTACGTTATTTTATTTTGCTAACATTATTCTTTAATACTTCAAAATACTAATATTTTAAGAGCTATGTGTTTTAATTAATACTTAATTTATTAATTTTTTAATAATTTAACTTACTTGTTCACCATATACATATCCATTCGGCATCATCATGGGCTGATTGTACTCATTTAATGGTTTTCCGCTTATACTGCAAACGAGTCGCGATTGCGAGCAATGAGCGAAAGGCAACGGTGCGGCTAATTCGTTTAACGCTTCGTTGCAAACTGGACAGCTGGGATTTCGGCCTTCCTTATTCGCGCTATAACATTGCGGAGTTTTAAGGGCCGACAGGCCAGCTTGCAGAGCTACTGTGAATACGCTCTGGCTTGCCAATTGAAATAGTCTGTAGTTTTCTTGCCGAAAAGTCTCGATCAATTTGTCCCATCTACAAATAAATTCTTATGAATTATTATATAAATTAAATAAGTTATAATTTTTATATATAGATTTTTCACAATAACTTTGTATAACGAATTAAACACAATTACAATGCCTGTTTATAAATAAGAAATATAAGTAGCACAATTGTGAACCTCTTTTCATCCAGCAGATCTTTATAGGGACTCAAGTATGCGTGGGCTGGGAAGGCCAACTGGCCCATGCAGCACTGAATCTCCTGCAGCTGATAATCGTCATAATTAGCAAAATACTTCCGAGCGTGCTTCACCGCATCAAGCCGCCTGTCGGTTCGCACTAATTCAATAAATTCTTGCACGCGCAAATTGAACTCCATAGTGCTGCCTAGTTTTCTTAACTTTGAGCGATTATCATGGCACCAACCGATGCATCTCGCAGTTTCATGATTGGCCAAAGATTTCTCGACTTCTCTCGATACCATAAATACATCTATAAATGATACAAGATGTTGAAGATTGACAGAGAATTTTTTCTCATTGAAAATTTATAAAATTTTAGAAACTTCACTTTAAAAAGACTTTCTCTTGAATTTCTCTTTCTTGTTGTACCTTTTCAATTCATATTGGCTCTTTTCATAATTTTCTTGAATTTTTAATAAAATTTACATGCCTAAATATTTCTCTATAATTCTATTTTTTTCTTTCTTTTTCTCTTATTATATAGTTACATTTTTGTGAAATGTACTTTTCTGGTACGACTTCAAAGATATTGATACATCATTTTTTCAGATAAGTGAAATGTGATTTGTACATTATATATCAAACAACATACCGATATTTGTTAGGTCTCTAAGCTCGCTGCTGTCTGCAAGTTTAGTCGCCGTTTTGTAGTATCCTTTGCGAAGAAAATACTCCACTAGCATTCTGTCTAATCTCTGTCGTCTCCACTGATTCACAGCGCTCGGAGAGGTATTAGCATGATCCTTTAAGTGGTCCAATCTTCTCTTGCACACCATGCCTGCTTGCAACTCCTCCGCTATGGATTCCTGAGCTTTACGTTTTAAAACTTGAAGCCTGGCGACCACACCACCGAGCAACTTGCTAATTTCTCCGGTTGCTACATAAGATCCATCAGTCTTCAGACTTTTCTCAAGTTCGTTAGATACCGTCTGGACATGCGACACTTCTCTGTCAAGAGTTTTCTGAGCAGAGCGGAATTTCTTGTTCAGAAGCTCATATGGAACCTACGTGGTTAAAATTGAATTAATTAAAATTGCATTATTGAACACATAAGCAAATTTTAATATATCTGGTAAAATATTTACTAAACAAGGTATAAATATCTATCAGTTTTTACGAAGGAAATTTAGAATAAATAAAAAATAAAAGCATGTGTTTAATAAAGAAAATTGGCAAGACTATGTAATGCACTTATATCTCAGTCAGCCAAGTCTGTCGAAAACAAAGTTAGTCGACAAAAAGACACTAATTTTAATGCAAATTCTGTTATATTCAACGATATCAGCAAATTGGTGATGGCAAATATACAACAAAATCTGCTGAGAACAAATTGTCGGTAAAAATCGTACAAAGCTTGCTGACAAACTTGACATCAAATTGACGGCATTAGCAAGCTTTGCTCGGTTTTTGCCAACAATTTGTCTCACATTATGTCAGCAAGCTTTGTCGGCAAAACACAAGCTTAATGCGGACACAGTTGATGCCAATTTGCTGAATATCTTTCATCGAATTTGCTAGCGATTTGTAAGCAAATTGCTAACATTTTGCTGACTGGGATATATTTATTTATTTATTTATTATACATAACATCTCTGTTAAAAATTTTATCTTTAGAGATTATTTGTTCATTAGAGATTTCATATTCAAGAAAGTATTATTCTTTGTTCTTCAACGATTTATTTTCAGAGATATATCTTTATATAGATATTATTACAAAAGATTATTTTACTTGACAAATAGATATAGGGTGTACAAAATTGGTATATAGCGTGCCAGGATAAAATTTCCAAACGGCAGAATATCTCGAAAGTATCCAGTGTATGTAACGGAGAAGAACAGCGAATGAGACGCGAATATTTACCTTCAGTGTGGGGTGTTCGAGGCTCTTTACGTCTGACATATTGGTTAAATGCTCAGGACAATGAGCGACAAGGAGACACGGAGTGAAGAACACGGTGATGAGGTCGACGATCCGATTAGGTGTCGATTACTATGCGTCGCGGTACGATATTCACGTCCATGTCAGTACGCTCTAGAGACGGAGTTGACAGCAATGCGTAGAGAGCGACGACTCGAAGAAGGATTGCATCGATTCGAATTCACCTCTAGGCTCTAGTTCACTCTTCCGTCACATGTGTCGGTTTGTTTACGCGTAATTTTGGGTCGGTTTATTCACACCTCCAAATAACTATCTTCCAGATAAATATATCTGTCAGATTCTAAAAATTCATTTTCTTTACTGAAATCTCTAGTTATGTATCTAACGGATAGCTATTCTTTATACTATTAACTTTCGACACAAAAGGTATTAGAACTTTACTACAAATTATCGTATTCAGAGGTGAAGAAAATCGATTCTTGGAGATATCTTTTAGATAAAAGGTTTGTTCGCGTCACCTGCCCAAACATGCTCCTATTCACTCCAATGCACTCCAATACGTTGATTCCGGTCATTCCGGTACTGACGCCAACCTGCATTGGAGTGAGTAGGAGCATGTTGGGGCATGGCGACGCGAACAAACCTAAAAGTTATCGAGAACTTATCTAAAGGTGACAAAATTGGGCATTAAGGCCTCCGCACAGCTTTTACATAACGCATAATGCATAAGGAAATCAGCCAATCAGAATCCTTTATTTTCATCCCAAGATGGCTGATTTCATCCCAAGATTGGCTGATTTCCTTATGCATTATGCGTTATGCGTTATGCAAAAGTCTGTGCGGAGGCCTTTAAGGCATCTTGGGATGAAAATAAAGGATTTTGATTGGCTGATTTCCTTATGCATTATGCGTTATGTAA
>NJRL01000184.1:432857-446631 GCA_003063815.1 Aphaenogaster rudis
AAATCTGTAAAAGGATTTTGCGATCTATAAAGCCAATTCAAAGAAAGTCCCTTGAAACGGAATGTCGGTAATTTCCGTCACTTCGGCATCCCCTTAAATATATTATCTTAATTTTGTTTAAAGTTATGTTTAAATATGTTTATTAAAACATTAAATATCATTAAAATTGGCTTTTTATTTGAATATATGTACATTTTAAGGCTGCGTTCGGAAACATCACCCGAGTGTCCCCGGGTATCATTTCATCCTTGTTTAACATTCGGTGAACAACAAGGATAAAAGATACCCGGGGGCACTCGGATGATGTTTCCGAACGCAGCCTAAATATTTGGTGAAAAAAGTTGTGATCTGGTGATTTTTGAAGCAGAGTTCTGGTGAAACCATTTTTAGGGTCGCGGCAACACTGCCTAACCTAACCTAACCTTTTTAAGACCGCGTACACGCTATTTTTCAGAGATAATTTGTGTGTCAAGAAGTAAATACTTCTATATCTGTGACAATTTGCGACGATCGGTAACATCTTGGCATGTACTCTATATGCAAGAGCACGCATCCCGCAACGGGAGTAGAGCACGCGATTACATGCCACTTTTTCAATCGCACCGAGAAATGCCTCGTTGTTGCCGGCGCGAATGTTATACGAGTGTTTCGCCTTATTCCCGACGTCGACATGACAAGAAGGGAGAAATACACAGGTACATATATACACTTTCCTTATCTATCATTTACTCGAATGTACAAGATAGAAGAATATACAGTGCTGGACAAAAGTATTGGCACATTGGTGCGCCATGCTACTATAAAATTGTAAATATTTTCAAAGAAAATAGGAGCAAATCATTTATTTTTGTAAAGGTTTTTATTTTTTATGCTTTATATTTAATAGTACATTATATATATAAATTGACATAAATCAACGTAGTCGCAAAAGAAAAATAACAACCTGTTGTGAGAGCATTCTATCTTTGAACAAAAATATTGGTACATTTAACTGTAATAATGAAAAAAGACTATATAAAAAAGCCATTAGTATTTAGTTGCTAATCTTTTTTTATAATTACTTTTTTATGTTTGTTACCAATATGAATACACATAATTTGTCAGCTGTGCCAATGGTTTCATCCAAGGATGAAACGTTCTTGGGAGATGTTTTTAATTTCTTATATAACTGCATTTATGTTAATTTTTATAACACATAATTATATGTAAACAAAAAAAAATTAACATTTTACTGCCATTTTCTTTAGAGATATAGACTGTTTTATAGTAGTAACCACACTGTACCAATGCTTTTGTCCAGCACTGTATATATGTTCTTTTCTTGCAGAAATGCGCCCTCCTAAAATGAAGCTGGAGTGCTTGGCGCAGTACACTTTGCACGGAAACATAATGTCTATGCAGGCCGTGCATCTTATTGGATCGCAGAGAGATTCTCTGCTACTCAGCTTCCGCGACGCAAAACTGTCCGTTGTTGAATACGATCAGGATATTCACGATCTGAGGACCGTGTCGTTGCATTACTTTGAAGAGGAAGAAATAAAGGTTGCAATTTTTATAGAAAGGAGCTATAAGCTTGTTGTTTTATTCTGGAGAGCTAAGCTTCGTTTTTAAAGTTATTATGTTTGGAGGTCTTTTATTCTTCATTGATGTAATATGTAATCTGTTTATCTGCAGTTAAATTTAAATTAATTCATATTTTGGATACTTTGTTTTTATCATAATAATACTTTTCTATTCAAGATTCCTAATGTCATATATCGGATGATAATTCTAGGAATCAAACCTGGATCTTTTGCTTGACAAGCAGCTATTCTAACACTGAGCTATCCATTACCCCAAATTTTATTCTCAGCGATGCAAATATCTTGGACTTTAAGTTATATCTTTTTGACTAGGATGGATGGACGAATCATCATCATATACCGATAGTAAGAGTGGATCCTGAAGGAAGATGCGCAGTGATGCTGATATTCGGTAGAAAACTGGTTGTGTTACCCTTTCGTAAGGATCCCAGCCTTGACGATGGTGACTTACTCGACACTGCAAAATTAACATCTTTCAACAAGACTCCGATATTATCTTCATACATGATAGTACTGAAAACACTTGAAGAAAAAATGGATAATGTGATAGACTTGCAGTTTCTGCATGGATATTACGAACCTACATTATTAATTTTATACGAACCAGTAAGAACATTCTCAGGGTAAGGAAAGTGTTTTATATTTATCAAGTAAATAAGAGATTATATATCCATTAATCATAAATTATTGTGATCTGTGTATACAGGCGTATTGCAGTAAGACAGGATACTTGCGCAATGGTTGCCATATCTTTGAATATTCAGCAAAGGGTTCATCCTATTATTTGGTCTGTCTCCAATTTGCCGTTTGACTGTTACCAAGCTGTACCTGTAAAAAAACCGCTGGGTGGCACTCTGATAATGGCAGTTAACTCGCTTATTTATTTGAATCAAAGCATACCACCTTATGGAGTATCACTTAACAGTTTAGCAGATACAAGTACAAATTTCCCATTAAGTAAGCGGAATTTCTAGTAGTATTATATACAATTTGTGATGTTCATGTATTAAGTATTAAATATGTTACTTTGTTTTATTTTTGTAGAGCCGCAGGAAGGAGTAAAGATGAGTTTGGAAGGAGCCCAGGTAGCATTTATATCTGCGGATCGTTTAGTTATTTCTTTGAAAAGTGGAGAACTCTACGTTTTGTCTCTGTTTGCCGACAGTATGCGATCTGTGCGTGGATTTCATTTTGACAAGGCTGCTGCTAGTGTGTTAACATCATGTGTAAGTACTTGTACTTGATTTTTAATCGCTGTATATAAGTATGGAAATATCTATCATTTGGCAGTACATAAACTTATGTAATGTACTTGTTATATTTTAGGTATGTATGTGTGATGATAATTATCTTTTCCTTGGCTCTCGACTTGGTAATTCGTTACTGTTAAGATTCACGGAGAAAGAGCCGGAAACTTTAAAAAATCTAAACGGTAGTGAGATTACCATTGAAGAAAATGAAAACGAAGAAACTCCAGCCAAGAAGGCGAAACAAGACTTCCTTGGTGACTGGATGGCGTCGGATGTACTGGACATCAAAGATCCAGAAGAACTAGAAGTGTATGGCAGCGAAACTCATACATCCATTCAGATCACTTCATATATTTTTGAGGTATCAGAAGCTTTTCCTATTCTATACGATGTATCTTCTGTTTATATTAATTTTAATTGTTAATTAATTTAATTTAATTTTTTATTTGTAGGTATGTGACAGTTTATTAAACATTGGACCATGTGGAAATATTTCTATGGGAGAACCAGCCTTCCTATCGGAAGAATTTCTACAAAATCAAGATCCTGACGTAGAACTTGTAACGACATCCGGATATGGGAAGAACGGTGCACTTTGCGTATTGCAACGTTCTATACGTCCTCAAGTAATTGATATTATAACATACTCACGTATTATATAGTGTGTCTTACACACAATTAATATTCTAAATTTTAATACATTGATCACCGTGGCAAAATTAAATTTATATCATACTAGCTTTTGAGCCCGCGCCTCGTGCGGGCTAAAAAGTTAGTGCTTTATATTTAAGTATAGCGGGGCTACCCCGTATTTCACGGGTAAATTTTACTATTCGTGGAACATATCGTAGCGGTCAAACTCGTTACCCACAATGACAATTGCAACTTCATACTTTATATGGGGGCCTTTTGATCCCGGGCTCCGACCCCTTCCAAAAACCGTCTATGGTCTAAGTTAGAGTATCATGAGAAAGTATACCAAATTTGGTGGTTCTACATTGAAAACTGTAGATTTGCATAGCGAACAAACATACATACATTCATTTATATATATAGATATTCTTTTAAATTTATTGAATACTCTTAATCGAGACAAAGTTAATGTTGCTTTATAATCGGGAGAAAATATTTAATTAGTATAAAATTTATATAATTTGTGTACATTTTTAGAAAGGAACAATTCTGGATTAATTAGAGAAAGTTTATGATTATTTATTATTAAAATTAAACTCTTTTTCTCTCTTTCTTACAAATTATAGAACGCCATATTTACGAAAGTATAATTGTGTTGTAATAAATCTCTTTAATAAAAATAGGTTGTGACAACATTTCAACTGCCTGGCTGCGAAGATATGTGGACTGTCATTGGCACATTAAATAATGATGAAATCAAGACAGAAACAGAGGGATCTCATGCTTTCTTGATATTGAGTCAAGAAGATTCAACTATGGTATAATAATATTTTTAATATAATATTTAAATATTACTGTATATATTTTAGATGATAATTATGATATTTGATTTATAATATAATTTATTCACAGATTTTGCAAACTGGTCAAGAAATTAATGAAGTGGACCAGAGTGGATTCAGTACACAAGGAAGTACAGTATTTGCCGGGAATCTTGGTGCTAACCGATATATCGTACAAGTTACTCAAATGGGAGTGCGTCTTTTGCAAGGCATTGAACAAGTATGTACATTAACCCTTAAATATTTATTGATTTTACTCTAGCGGTTTTTGCTTTATTCATGATTCTTTTTTAAGAAGGTTAATCTAATGTAAAAAGTCTTATTGTTATAAGCTGTATGTTGGAATAGAATACTACTATCACTAACAATTGACAATCCTCAGTTTATGCAATATGATTTATTGTGAATGTGAATATTTTATATATTTTATTGAATACAAATTTTGTATTCAATAAAAACTTGGAAAGCAAAATAAGTGATATTTTTGTGTTGTTTCTTCGATTATATTATTTCTTCATTAATTTATTTGCTAAATAAATGTGATAGCATTTTTATACGATATTAACTTTTATTATGTTTATTATTAATTACAGATCCAACATATGCTATAGATCTTGGCTGTCCAATTGTGCATGCAAGTTGTGCCGATCCATATGTAGCATTACTGTCGGAAGATGGACAAGTAATGTTATTGACACTTAGAGAAGTAAGAGGAACAGCAAGATTGCATGCTCAAGCTGCCAATCTATTATTTGTAAGTTTTTTAACGATTTATAATTAATAAAGTTTTATAATTAATATTATAATTAATTAATATAATATAATTAATATTACAATTAATTAATATAGTGTTACAATTAATATTACATAAATGATACGCAAAATATTCTTAATTTAATATTACAATTTATATTACAATTAATTAATATAGTTTCATAATTAAAATTACACAAATGATACGCAAAATATTCTTAAAATCTATACTATCTGTATGTATATGTTTAGCGCCCTCAGATAGAGGCATTGTGCGCTTATAGAGACGTAAGTGGAATTTTTACAACGCAATTACTTGAGAGTGCGGACGACGAGCAGACTGAAGAAGAATATAATATAGAGGAACCGTCTGTACTTAATAATATCGACAATGAAGATGACTTATTGTATGGCGATGCTCCAGCATTCCAAATGCCTGCGCCATCATATCCAAAAGCATCAGATGGCACTACTAAAAAACCACCTTGGTAAAATTCTCGTTTAGCTATTTGTGTGTTTCTAAAATGTTTGGCCGAACATCATTACTATATTCTATGAACTACTTTTTTTATTAAATTTAAATCTTAAAAAAAACAAAAAATATTCAACCAAGTATTCTTTAAGCTCATCCTATATCTCCTATATAAAAAGGATAACGTATCAACACATTTTTGTGATATGGATTTTTGTAATAGGTGGCAAAGGCATTTACAAGAAATTAAATCCACGTACTGGCTACTTGTATATAGAGACAGCGGAACACTGGAAATTTACTCTTTACCTGATTTACGATTATCTTACCTTATTCGTAACTTTGGCTTCGGCCAGTACGTGTTGCACGACAGTATGGAATCCACAACTTTGCAATCAGCGCCGATCAATGAGATTCCCCACCCTGATATGCAGGTAATTTATAAATGTGTGTTTCTTTGTATGTAGAAATTATAAAAATCTCATGCTCTTAAAAAATATTTATTTTGATAGGTTCGTGAAATTCTGATGGTTGCTCTAGGACACCATGGAAACCGTCCGATGCTCTTAGTACGTCTCGATTCGGAGTTGCAAATCTATCAAGCTTACAGGTATCCAAAGGGATATCTGAAATTGAGGTTTAAGAAATTGGACCATGGAATAATCCCGGGGCGTTTAAGGTTTGAGTAATTCTGTTATATATATATATGATATTGTGATATTATATTATGATATATTCTTTAATATAGAATAATAATTTTAATATTTATAATAATTACTATAGACTACATATAAAAACAACAATTATTGTACTATAATAATTATTTCCACTAAAATGAAGCTGTGATTTCCAACTGTTCTTTCACTTAAATTATTGCAACTTTTAACTGAATTTTTTCCATAGTCCAAGACCCAAGGAAGAAGATATTCCAAAGAATACAAGCGACACTCGCATCTGCGTGATGCGTTACTTTAGCAACATCGCTGGGTATAATGGAGTATTTATCTGCAGCGATTATCCGCATTGGATATTTCTGACTGGACGCGGTGAATTACGCACGCATCCAATGGGTATTGATGGCTCCGTCACATCTTTCGCTGCTTTTAATAATATTAATTGCCCTCAAGGTTTCCTGTACTTTAACAGAAAGGTACTATCATTTTTTTACAATTACTTTTATATTTGCTTTCACGTACAAAGTTTTATAATTTTAAATTTTATTTTTCAGGAAGAACTACGGATATGTGTTTTACCGACTCATTTATCCTACGATGCTCCGTGGCCAGTTAGGAAAGTCCCTTTGCGATGTACTCCACATTTTGTTACATACCATCTCGAAAGCAAAACGTACTGCGTTATAACAAGCACAGCTGAACCTCTGAAAAGTTACTATAGATTTAATGGTGAAGATAAGGTATTAATAAAAATATTTTATCTCTTTTTCAATTTTTTAAAAAAATATTTGTCACTGTCTATTTACTAAATAGCTTAAAGGCATACCAAAAATTAATATTGACAAATGCGTTTATCATCAATTAGGAATTTACGGAAGAGGAGCGTCCAGAAAGATTTCTCTATCCGTCTCAAGAACAATTTTCCATTGTACTATTTTCTCCAGTTTCATGGGAAACTATTCCCAATACAAAAATCGAGCTAGATCAATGGGAACATGTGACTTGCTTAAAGAATGTATCTTTAGCTTATGAAGGAACGAGATCTGGTTTGAAAGGTTATATAGTATTAGGAACAAATTATAATTACGGCGAAGATATCACAAGCAGAGGACGAGTAAGTTCTATATTTATATCGAAAATATCTTCAAGCTTTATCGATTAATGATTTTATTTTTAAAATTTTCAGATACTTATATTCGATATAATTGAAGTAGTACCTGAGCCTGGTCAGCCATTAACTAAAAATAGATTTAAACAGATTTATGCAAAGGAACAAAAGGGACCTATAACTGCTATAACACAAGTATCAGGATTTTTAGTCTCGGCTGTTGGACAAAAAGTATTTTCTTTTGATTCACTTTTACAAGAATTGTATCTATCGTAAATGGCATTAAAAATTATATTATTTCGTTGCAGATTTATATTTGGCAATTAAAAGATAATGATCTTGTTGGAGTCGCTTTTATTGATACTCAGATCTACATCCATCAAATGCTAAGTATCAAGAGTCTGATTCTGATAGCCGACGTCTACAAATCGATTAGTTTGCTACGATTTCAAGAAGAATATAGGACGCTCTCTCTTGTCAGTAGAGTAAGTATGATTTATTAATTTTAAATATACATTACATATTTATCATATATTATAATTTATTCTGTTGTAGGATTTTAGACCTGCGGAAGTGTTCACAATAGAATATTTAATTGACAATTCAAATTTAGGTTTTGTTGTGGCTGATGGAGAGAGCAATATAGCTTTATTTATGTATCAACCGGAGTCCAGAGAAAGCCTGGGAGGTCAAAAACTAATCAGAAAGGCGGATTTTCATCTAGGACAAAAAGTAAATACGTTCTTTCGTATTAAATGTAGAGTCACCGATCCCGCGAATGATAAGAAGCAGTTTTCCGGTGCTGATAAAAGACATGTTACTATGTACGGTAAGTCAAAACGTATATTTTAAAAATGACGATATGCATATCTAAACAACCTTTTAGGAATATTCTTTAAATATCCAAGTTTACTTTATTCGAGTTTTTATGTATATATCTTTTTACATTTTAGCATCATTGGATGGCAGCCTTGGTTATATTTTACCAGTACCAGAAAAAACATATCGGAGATTACTTATGTTACAAAATGTACTGGTCACACATATATGTCATATTGCAGGCTTGAATCCGAAAGCTTATCGGTAAATTTAAATTACAATTATACAGATATTACATTTGCTAATTTATTTACGAGATCAAGAATATTATTAACATACATAAAATCTTTTCTTTTATTTAGCACGTATAAAAGTTACGTACGAAATCAAGGGAATCCGGCAAGAGGCATCATTGACGGTGATTTGGTTTGGCGTTACCTTTTCTTACCCAACAATGAGAAAGCAGATTTGGCTAAGAAAATTGGAACGCGCGTTCAAGAGATCATCGAAGATATTAACGAGATCGATCGACAAACGGCCCATTTTTAATTGCAAATGTATTATATTTATATAGCCAATTTATTATTTTATATTGAAAATAGTGTAAGATATAAACTTTGCCTGCAGCATTGTGAAATGCTAAATGCATACAACAGTATGTACATCCTGAAATTATCACAGCGTATCTTGCAATTGTTTAATTCATGTATCATGTTATATTATTGATTGAACCAAAATTTATTGCATTTTAATACCAAACAATAATAGAAAGGTATAACTTACTTTTAAATTAAAAAAAAATGATAGCGCTTTATGATAACCTTTTTGCCACACAGGCTGACGATTAAATTAATTTATTAATCAGTTATACATAATTAAACTAAGTAATAGAAATATTGTTTACATTACTGTGACAATATATCTTCCCAAATGCATCAATCATTTATATTGCCCTCATCAGCATCCAGAAAGAGTATCATCGAAAGACGATTAACTTTACGAAGAGAAACTCTAAAATGTACGTACTAGTCAAAGATTTTGTAATTAATATGTACAGATGTAAAATAAAATTTCTCAATTTTTTAAATAAATATATGATTTATATGAAAATAATTACATAAGAAAGCTCTATTATTAGAGTAAAAGTTCCTTGAGATTTACACAGTGTTTCGTATTACTTATTGATCAAACAAGTCTTGGAAGCTAGTCGTATCAATCAAGTTCTTTGAAAACTGTTTCTCTCTTTTTTCTTATATTTCTTTAAAAAAATGTATAAGTAAGATTTCCTGAGATATCAGTAAGTATTAATTAATTAGTATTAATTTCTATATCAATTTTTAATAATCAATGTTCAATAATTTTTTATATTATACATTTAGTGCCTATTGAACCATCATTGCTAGAAAGAAGACTTTACGAAGCGTTTGATGTGTTTGATAATGCAAGAAGTGGAGAGGTAGATGTTAGAGATTTGGGAACTATAATTAGAGCATTAGGTAATGTTCACCATATAAAAATTCTAATATTTTTATACATTTCTTTTGTAAAATACACATAATTTAAAGCTCTTATATTATTTAATAGGGTGCGTCATCACGGAAGCTGAATTACAAGAAATACAAGTAGAAGTAGAAGATGTCGAAAATAATTGCGTGCCATTTAATAGATTTGTAGAATATATGAGCAAAGCGATTAACGAACGCAAGTACGTTCAAGTTAAATCTTTTTCATTATCAAAATAAGTAGCCGATAGAAAACAGATAACTAATATGATACAGTAACTATCTTGTTTATAACTTGCTTGATACTTAGGTTCAAACCAGCAGAACCAGAAGAGTTATTGAAAGCATTTCAATTATTAGATCCCGAGAATCGCGGATATATCATGAAAGATGATTTAGAGAAATCAATTATGGAAATTGGAGAGCCATTTACAAAGGAAGAAGTGGCCGATATGATGGCCGTAGCCTGCGACGCGGAAACTGGAAAAATTAATTACGAGCATTACATCAATTCGCTAATTGTGCGTAAAAATATAGATTTTCAATATTTCTAAAATTTTTTCAATAGGAGTATATATTTTATTTAAAAGAATTGTGTTGTTATTAAATCTATCGTTTGAGATCCAAGATATAAAAATTATAGGTAAAAATTCCCGAAGACAGTAATGTATATAATATTGTTGATGAAATGGAAGCTGCAAAATTGGCAGAATTACCTAAAAGACGCAGATGGGAAAGCATATTTTTTAAGGGAGATAGTATCTGATACAAAAAAAATTTATTTTAGTGGAAGCAATTTTATATAAAAGGAATATAATATCAATATAAGAGACGTGTTAAAATTTGTGATTAAAAAAAAGTTATATAAACTTATTTTATATTTTGTTACATAAATACATTTCCAAAAAATACATATGTTCATTTTTATAACATTAATATAAATAATATCTATATGACATTGGAAATATCAAGAATATCAAGAATAAATCAAGAGAATGAAAAAACTTATAACTTTGAGAATATTGGAGGATCGCCTTTAACAGCCTGTGCCATAGCTGCATTCAAAAAATCTTCACTTTGAAGCATTGCCTTATTATGCATTGCCTATTGAAACAAATTCCAAAAATGTGTTATTGAAACAACTTTCCAAGTATGAGAAATTATTTCAAGTATATATTTATAACGAATAATAAAATTTTATTGCATAATTTCAGGTAGAATAAATAGAAAACATCACTTACAATATGATCTAATCCTTCTTGGACAGAATGGTCTCTGGAATATACCATGCTTATTTTTGAACCTTGCACTGCAACTGGACTCTTGCTTGCGATATCTTCAGCAACTTCTATCGATTTATTCAATAAGCTGAATAGAAAATATAATGCAATATTAATTGATGTCACTTTGGTTAATATATAATCATTATAAGCTTATATTTCTTGTTTCAGCGTATTTGTTATTTTACCTCTCCTCGTTATCCAACATGCGGCTTATAAATCCACTTTCCAGCGCTTCAGCAGCTGGATACTTTCGCGCTGTATAAACAAGCTCTCTTACCAAACTGTCAGATCCCACAATTTTTGGAAATCTCTGAAGTGTACCTACATCGGCCGCCATGCCTATATCAACTTCCTTTATTTGAAAATATGCATTAGAAGAAGCGTATCGTATATCAGCTGCGGATATCATATCCACGCCTGCACCAATACATGCACCGTGTACAGCAGCTATCACAGGTTTTGAACACTGTCAAAATGATACTGTGTCATTACTTTGATTATAAAGAGACACAATGTAACAATCTAGTAGTAAAAATTACATCTATAGAAAAATGCAAATCATACTTAATATATCTTTATTAAATATATCTTTGCAAATACCTTTTCTATAGCATTAAATGAATCTTGATAATCCTTAATTTTAGGCTCTAGGAGTTTGCACCTACGCGCAATATCCTCGTGCTCCATTAGGCTTTGACCTAATTCCATCATTCCCTGTAGATCAATTCCTGCAACATCAGATTGCCAAATTATAAAGTTTCTTCGATACTCAGATAAATCCATACGTAATATTCTTTATATTTATTTTATAATTTACCCGCACAAAACACCTTGCCAGCACCTGACAGAATAACTACTCTGCAATCTGGATTCATTGATAATCCCTCAAAGCACTCCTTAAATTCTCTAAATGAAAATTATCCATGAGAATATAAGCACTTAATATTAAAAAGAGAGGAGCAATAAAAGATCACCTACTTCCACATAGTTGGACTTATTGCATTTAGTTTCTCTGGCCTATTCAACTTGATCATGTAAACAAATGGTTTTGGAGTAGATACTGCTAATGTTTTATACGTCGTCGGTGACATTTCTGTGGAATATCTTAATGTGGTAGCAGCTTGTAAATCTGCAAGATGTTTTAATAAAAAAGACGTTATAATTATCGCATAATATCAAGATTTCTATAACTAAAGTTCTCAGATGATTGAAAAAGCTGTTTAATTTAAGAAATATAATGTAAAAGAGAAACATTTGATTATATAATTAATCAAAGATTTACGAATTGAGAACAAAAGTATTATTGTAAATTTTTAAACATTGTAAAGTATGCTAAAACAGATCTGAAAAAAAGGATTAGACATTTACACAACTTACGTTTTCCAATTGATCCCGATAAACTATTTTTAATAATATTTATTGCCATATTCCAAGTGTTTGACAGACAGAAATGAAGTATAAAGCTGAATGCGCGTTTTTGTATTTATGTATACGTTACGTGAAATAAACTTAACATTAATGCTAAAGTACAAAGTGCAACGATGTATCTATATACATACACATAAAGTGACATACAATACAATACAATTAAACATATCGATAATGTCAACAGGTTTAATATACCGTATGCACAGGAAAAGGTACAAAGTCTTTTAGAATACAAAGATGATTATCACAATTTTTCAGTACCCTCTAGCTCCATCTTCGGAAGCGTTGAACTAAAAGTGAATCACGTGATCAGCGGTGGGAAGTTAATGCAGTTAAATTTAAAATGATATACACCCCAGACAGCACACGGATATCTGAAGGACATCCATAAGATGTCCTTTAAGAATATTGAGGATATCCACAGGCCATCCATTTTACATCCTTCGGACATTCTATAGACATCCGTGGTATATCCGTTTATGAAATTGGTGGACATCGAATGAACATAAATGAATAATGACGGATAAGCTATATCAATACATTTTGTTAAATAACCACCAAGAATATCAAGTATCTGCATTAACTTTAGAACTGAACAAAATTGTATTGTCAAAATACATCTCATTTACCGAACAGATGTTAGTATAACATATAAACCATTTTCAATAACAAAATCAATTGCTTTCAGTATGGCAATCGCCTCTGCTGCAAAAGAATTAAACAAAGGATTTGACTTAAAAATTAATGTTGAGTCGCTGGAGGAAACCCACAGGGAACATCCAACCACCCTTTCTGCACCAACCATGTATCTTAAGCCATCTGTAAAAATCCTAATCTCATTTAGGGATTTGCTATGGAAGGAAGTCAAGTTAATGAATGCCACATTTGGATTGCCATTTTCCTTGGCTACCCAGATAGCACAGAATATCTTATGGAGGTACATTTTAAGTCCAGTTTATGTCCATATGTCCGTGGACACAAATAGGACTTAAATTGGATGTCCTTTTTTGGACATAAATCTGATATCAAATCAATATATCTTATGGACGTTCGATGTATGTCCAAGTTTAAATTGATGATCAATCTTTTTATATATTTGTTTTTTATTACTAAAATTGTCTGTAGTACTTAAATAAAATAATTCCAATTTTTCTTATTACTGAAAATATTTTTTTAATATTATAACAAATATTTTTAACATTTACATTATGTATAAAAAATATTTAATATTGTAGTTGTTTCTCAATTAAAGTTTCTCAATAATATTTCGAGTCAATAAATAATGATACAATAAATAATGATAATTCTTTGATATTTACATTCTTTGTATAAAAGCTATATTAGAGAATTATACATTATTAAATATTTTATAATTAATATAACTGTTCGCAAATATTGTATATATATATATAAATTAATAGTAAATA
>NJRL01000184.1:458630-483109 GCA_003063815.1 Aphaenogaster rudis
GTCACGACAACAAACAAAGTTTAGCAAATCATGATTAGCTATGGTAGCGAAAAATTTATTTTCCGTGTTCTGGTATCGAAAATACTGATTGGTACGGTCTTCTAGAAAGAAAGGAAGGGGATGAGGGGATCGTACATGGTGCGATTTGTTTGAATAGGAGTAATAACTGATCTTGGGTCGGAATTTTCAGAAAAAACTTTAAATAAGCAGATAAATGAATCATAAGATAAATAAGTCATAAAGTAAAGGTCTAGACAGATAACAAGTTCAAAGTTTATTCAGGTATTAGTTTAGGTACTGTTTGTAGAGAAGGTTTTTTTGTAGAAAATTAAAGAATAGAAACATGTTGCGGCATGTAACAAATCTCGCAAACTTTTTTCGCGCAATGTATATTTATTATATTGTAATCTTGCGATAAAATATCTCAACAATTGTTTTTGTGATTTTTCTATTGTTGAACGGAAAGTTGCATTGTATTACGTTACAAATTACTACTCTATTCCTAAATCTATTATCAACACTTGTTTATTCTACCGTTAATTATTCTATTATTATCGACGCTAGAACAGCGCGAATAATGGCGCGTTAAAGAATACTTAGTTAGTTTCTTGGATGCAGACGGAGTTTATCAGTCGCCGTGTCTACATCAAGGAAAACGTCACGTCAGCCTCGGGTGTGGTGCCCTTTTTCTATCTCACACTTACAGAGAACAAATGCTAGTTGGTTTTGAAACCGACGCACGGAATCTTAATGATGTCTCGTCATATATCCAACATGGACTTCGGCGGACTTATGTTAGACCTCCGAGTATCCCGAGTATCCCTAGTGAAACGGAATTTACCGTGTAGTTTAAATAAATTTTTCGATAATGAAAGCACTTTATGTTACTACTAAAACTTTCGACTTACTTATTTGTAATTATACAATTTCAAGAAAGAAAGCTTCAAGCGTTCACAAAATGATTTTTTATATAAATTCATTGACTGACTTTTATATGAATTTATTACTCGCTTCAAGCGTGTCCGTAACAATAGTGCGTTTGGTTTTGCGAAATGAAAATTTTGGTCGTAATTATTTTGGAAATTATTTATTAAACAGATTATTTATTTCTCAATGTATAAACCCGGTGACTATACAACGTGTAATTTATTAGACAGACGTTTAAATTATGAGTACAATGCATAATTAATTTTAATAACATAATATACTAAGCAGATAAAAAGAAACTTCTACATTAAATAAATATGTAAAGGACGGAAAAGTAAAAATGAACTTTTTATTTACAAAATTAATGCAAAACTGATATGCGGCGTATTTGTATTTTACGTTGCACTTGCTTTTTTCTATGATACAAAATTTGATAAAACTTTTATGACATTTATTATACAAAAGAAATAATGAGTAGTGTCATCAAATAATGATTATATGAACGTTGCTATTTAACATCGCGGAGATATTTATGGAGAGAATGGTGAACTGAATACACCGGGGAAGAAAATGATGAAAGAAGCGACATCCTACGAAAAGCCTGTAGGTGTCGTCGGCTTAAAAGGTACGTGAAGAAGTTTAAATTACTGTCAGCTGTATGATTGCTATTATATTTTAATGCAATTAACACAATATCCCTAGTATTGCCACATGGCAATATCAAATGAATTACTCTTAAATCTTCTTAAATGCTTCTTCTTGCCAACATATGGCAACATATTATATTATTAACAGCATAAATAATTCGATAAAGGTTTATCAAATTTAACACTAATAAAATCTTAGCTCAGCTTACCTAGAGGTAATATCAAACATTTTTTCCATTCCTTTTCTGCTTTCCTTTATTCTATACAACGTTTATTAGATTTCTATAATTGCACATTATTAGATACACACGCGTACGGTTACATGATTTTTTTTCTCATGCAACGTGGTATTAATTGATTAATTTTAAAGGGAAATTCGCGCATGTGGGAGCGAGACGGGAGGCGAGAGCGTGCGGTGGGGGAAAGAACGAAAGAGCGGAAACACGCGCGGGAGAAAGACGCAACGAGGGACCGTAGTATGACGAACGCGAGGCAACCGGCGACGATGGTGCGGGCAGTCTGCGCACGGACATCGATCGAGGTTCACGTTCCATCCACTCCCCGAAATTCCCGATTGTTTCTCGAGCCGCGATTACCGATACGTCACGTACGACAAGAAAAAAAGATAGAAGGAAGAGAAAAATAGAGGGAGAAAGAAAGGGAGAGATAGAGGGGGAGCGAGAGAGAGAGAGAAAGAGAGAGGGAAAAAGAGAGACAGAGAGGGTGAAAGAGAGAGAGACACACGCCGCGGTATCCTATGCGGCAATCGTGAATTGCGTGCGCCGTGACAGTGCGATGACACCTGTGCCTTTTCGAGAGGAACGAACCATCAGTACCGCAGCTGTGGGGGTGTTTTTCCGCGCTGCACCATAGGAATTTTGTACAGCGACCGGAAAACGTCGGTTCGCCACTGTCTTCTTCGCTTCCGGTAGAGGTAAGTGTGTCCGACAACGCGATCGCGTGAAATAAAAGGGATATCGTATTGTCTCGATTAATTTACCGGCGTATCGCGTTTTGATTGTTTAAACGCGGCGCTTATAGGACAGCGACAATAGCGAATTAATGCGATTATGCATCCCCCTCTACCATTACTCCGAACATAACAAACCATTATCGCGTCATTGTATACGTAATACAATTATTTCACTTTGCTCTTAGCGGCTGTTAGCACAAGCCACATTATGTAATAATTGATAATGCCGACAATGTGTGTTGTTAACGCAATACGGTATTATCGCTAGGGTGTTAGTACCTGCAGTTTTGAGCAACCGAATCGATCGCCAGTTGTTTCCGAATGGGCTGTCGGAAAACACGGTAATTCCGTGACTTTTAGCCTCTTTATGACCATTTCCACCAAAGTAGATTAACTTTAATCTCAGTTTAACTTAATCTTTATCAGGGTAATTTTTTGTTCGACACGACTGGCCAAATTTATTAAAAAACTTCTTACGACGTGTTTCGACCATAGTTTTTGGTCCTTATCAAGTAATAAAAGTTTGAATTACAAAGCAACACTTAAGGCATTGTGTCCAAATAATGTCATTATAATGTCATTGTCTATATTGAATATTATTAATTTATTCCTCAGATTTTCGGGCTTGTTTTGGACATAATGCCTTAAGTGTTGCTTTGTAATTGAAACTTTTATTACTTGATAAGGACCAAAAACTATGGTCGAAACGTCGTAAGAAGCTTTTTAATAAATTTGGCCAGCCGTGTCGAACAAAAAATTACCCTGATTATTTATTCACTGGCGAAGAGAAGACTCATTTACTATTAATCTTTATTCTTTTCTAATTCTTAAAACTAAAAGACGATAAAGAGTAAGTTAAACCGAGATTCAAGCTAATTTACATTGGTGGAAATGGACGTTAACAAAGTTTCTACCATGCCATAATGAGACTCTTTTACAACAATGTGTTCCGGACGTGTAAATGTTAACGTCACGTCAACTGGCGTGTAAATGACACAAGTCTCAAATTGAAGAAAGTATCGTTGTGACAACTTGTAATAACTTCGTCTTAATAATACCGAAATCAATTACAAAGAATAATTGCATATGGATGAACGGATTCTCGCGATATTGCAGAATCCCGCAATCGCGTCTACCGCAACGCCTTCGTGAAAATAACGACTCGGGAGTGAGATATTTTTCCGCGATGGGACGATTATGATTTCAATATTCTCGCATTTGTAACCTCGAATACGATTACGAAACATCTACGGCTCCGTTTAGCAGTGGTGATATGCGACAGACAATAATGGTTAATTGATAATAACGTCTGCAATAAGACGGGCACGATCGTCTTCACGCCTCTTCGAGAAGCGCAAGAGAAACGTACAACGAATATTGGAGACATTCCGAGTCAGATAAATATATTCCTCCATTTTTGGAAACAATTACTATAAAATTACATTTCTCAAAACGTTATTTGTTAGAGATTTAGGTAGAGATATTAAATTGAATTAAAAAACTGGTCGTATTTGTCAAAAAGATTGAAAGCAAAGTTACGCATTTCAAAGCAGAACCACTCGCCTTCCTTCCTTCCTTCTTCATTTAGAAAGATTTATTTTACAAGAGTTGATTTATAAGACAATTGACCAAAAGTGCACCAAAGTTCACGTTTGTCGTTCTTAATTTTGCCGATAGTTAAGAACGCGGCTTTTGCTCTTTAACCTGAGATTTATTTCCAAGAAATACTTGTGTCTGCTCGTCCTCGTGTTTTCAGTCTCCTGCAAGTGTCTCTAATGCAGTGTCTCTCGTATTTTTCTGCGTTACACATTCGTCATGAGGACTTCAAACTCGTGTTTAATAAATCATACGTTCTACGTTAAACTAGGAATAAAGGTAGAATTACAGAAAGATCGATAGCGTCGCATTCATTTCACTGAACTATAAGCGCTCGTATAAATTGCAAAGCACGTGAAAGCGGTCGATTCGCTTTTACCTATCGTAACGCTATTTCACACGCTCAGTGCATCCGTGGCCACATAAACGTCATGTACGTACATCCCAGAACGTGTAATATTAATTCACCGTAATTTAACAGGTTTACGTTCCAATGTAATCGTCCCCGCATACTTTTCGGTATATTTAGATTTATTACGTAGCAATAAGCGTAGCGCCGAATCGTCGACACCGCACGATTCGGCGTGGAAACGGTTTCTGCTGAAATGCAGAAGCTGCTACCGGACGTGAATCTGAAATGGGATAAAGAAACGGATGAAGTTACAGTGGATTGGAGCAAAGTGTGCGCGTACGCAGGCTTGTTCGACAAAGTGTTCCTTGTTCCAATATCAGCATTATCGCGATTCCCCGTATCGAAATTACGCGCGACGACGTTGTGTAATGTAACACGCATTCGTCAATTTTGCATTGCGCGATTATTTCACGGGACAACTTAGATATGTCGGTACTTCTGTGTACTCTCAAAATTTCTTGGAGTGAAATCTCACTCCAAAGAGTGAAAATACTGCCACTTCGAAATTTGAGTGGCAGTATTTTCATTCGCTTGGAATGAATTTTCACTCAATTCACTCCAAAAAATTTTGAGAGTAAAAAATTCAAATTAAACGCGATCTTATTATCTTTTCATCTTTAATCCTCAAAGCTGGCCTAATAGACCCATGTGGAATAGCGTAGTTAACGCGCCGGCAGTATCTCGTGTTTAATATGCAAAGGTAGCGAATGGTTCCACTTAAATCGTGACGAGTCGCTTTCGCAAGGATTAACGATTACCGTCGCTCTCTAGGAATTGCCGTGCTGCCTCCAAAGCGCGCGCCATATTCACGCTGTATCTCTCGTCAACGTTTTTGTAAACGTTATTTTCTTGCGGAAATCTCTGGTGGCCATCTGTCAGAGGCACTCCGCTCCCGTGCGCTCCGATGCGCTTCTCGCTAGGTCGCGATAACCGCGTTAAACCTGCTCGACGCGTTCTCGAGTTTTTAATTACGTTAATCGCGATTTACATTACGATGAGGCAATATTTCTCGAGAGTTTTAATCGGTTCGAGAAATCCTTGAATCGTTTAAGTTAACATGTGCCCTCCCATTAGCCTCGATAAAATTAAACCTTATATCATCAATGATACATTGTTCGCTTCAACCTGATCGTTGAACGAAACGGAATCGTATTCGTGCACGAATATGAATATAATGCGAAAAAGATATGCGCATATTTTATATATCATTATATTTTTGCAATATTATGACATATTATTACGTAACGCACGAACATACATATAATCACGCACAAGCGAATTCAAGATATAATCTTAACCCTCAATCTTAACCCACACTGGGTTAACGTAACCCGACTGATTTTCAAAGTTGCGGCATTTTTTCCGATCCCTTCTTACTTATTGCAAAATATCTTTTGTCTTATGACTTTCTTGACTTTCTCACCCGAATATTCTTTTTTTTTAGTCTTTAAACTATCGATTTAAAAAAAATGAATTAAAATCGATGCATTACAACCCGAGATACAAGCCAAAGAAAACGCGGTTTAGGAAATACCCGAGTGTGGGTAGATAGGGATTTTTTTTGAAGTGTGGGTACTGAGGGTTAAATAACGTGAATTACAGAAATTACTTGAGATACGCAACTGAGTTGGCAACTTTACGTTTTGAACTTAATTTACTATAGAATTACTACTCGGTGGTTTCATCTATTTTTATGTAATATCGTCTAGTTGTGTAACGATTTCTGCAACAGTTTTCTGCAATAAATTACTTTTTTTTTTTTGCCTTCTTCTTTTCTTTCTGTAAGCAGCAGTTCAGATTCATCCATTGAGATGGGCGAAGCTGAGTGCATCGAACTCAGCGCATCGAAAGTAAGCGCAACGATAGGTCACTGTTACGTGTAGGATTCATTATAGATTTTTACGAGGGTTACTTTCTTCCACTGGCGGGAGATTTACAACCTTACGCCTCATTGCGTATTTCTAATCTTACAATTTACGGGTTACATCATATATGTGCTCTCATGCAAAACTTTCCGTACAGATAATGTCGTTAAGAGAAAATGTACAAATACGCAGCATATCTTTCCTTAACTCCAAGTGAAAATGATTAAATACTAGAAATGCGGACGTATTATAAATTCAGCGCACAAATAAAAGTAACAATATTTGGTGAAAACGAATCAGTTTTCACGATAATGATCTTTAGGAAGTTACAAAATAGGATAAAGTAGATACAAAAGCGTGAAAGCTTAGCTCTAAAATTTAAAAAATAATGAGTTTTTGAATATAAAACAAACCATATTTCACTCAGCAATGTCTTTATTTTAATAGTATACTGAAACAGCAAATAAATAGCAGGAATATAACTGCATAAAGGAGAGAAAATTAAAATTCATCATTTTAGATTTGACGTATTGTCGATTGCTTTACGTTTAATAAATTGAAACAGAGCAAAATATATATATATATATATATATATATATATATATATATATATATATATATATATATATGGCTTTAGGGTTGACATATTGTTTATTGCTTTACGTCCGATAAAAAAATACTGCCTTTTTGAATGACACGAAAACGACCGTCAGCTCCGGAAATTCCGGAGTGTTGCTGATGACGTCCCGCGACGCATCGCTGCATCGCTGTCGGGCGCGGCGCGTTGTCAAGCAAGAAAGTAAAAGAAAAAAAAAATTAGAGGGAAACACAAATGCACGGTCGCTCCTATCGTAAATCATCGTCGAAAATACAATAATACGAGAGGGAAGGGATACGAGCTCGCGCCATAAACCAAATCGCATATCGGTTGACTCCGCTTGACCCCTTGGAGTCCGGTTGACCTTCTTTAGAGGCTTTTGTGCGACACATTTTGGTCGCTTTATGCCTTTTTCGACAGATCCCATCGCGCGTGGCCACCGGTTTGCAATTTTAAATAGATGCGTCTGCTGAGATATCCCTCAAGGTTCCGCAAATTTGAGAGATGATAGACTAGATATGCAGAGCACATCGTCTCGCTGGCCTCGAGGGGTGGATCATCCTGGAATTTTTGGTATTCAAGGTTGAAACATAAATAGAAAAATTAACAGAAATTATTACATAAACGAGATATCAATCAAGTGTTTACGATTTTACAAGTGATATTTTACCATAGGTATATTAAATATTAATGTATTTGATTTTGATTGTATGTATATTAATTGCGGAAATTATTATCTGACTTTGCTATTACGAAGAGAGTATTAAAAATTCTTATTCAGCATTTTACGCTTCGGATAGTCTATGACTACACCAAATAATTATATGAATAATATGTCTGGCTTCAAACGCCAGCTTTCGCTTTTGTTCCAGCTCGAAACAGTCCCGCCTGTACCGAATCACGCACGCGCGATCATAAATTGATAATATCAGTGAATTAGTTAGCGTGGTCGAGTTGGTTTGCATAGCGTACATAACTGTAGAATGCGATCGTGTTGCATACATATCAGCTCATTTTGTTTATCCTAAGCAGCTATCTAAAGCAGTGTATGAAATATTAATCCAATTTCCAGAATTGCTATTAATATATATTAATCGTATAATTATAGTTATTTATTTCTTGTTTATATCGAGATTATTTATGTCTCTAACATAAATATATTATATGGTATAGCATAATAATTTTCTTATCACTTAATTAACATCAGATGTTGATCTGATTGACTGAACGAGGAAATCATGAAGCGCGCATAAACTTTTGATATAAATTAAAATTAAAACAAAATGAAAATCTAATGCGGAACTAAAGTATTGGTGCTCTAACATCATCGAATATTGCAATAAATATTACCACATGCCTCGGTGGTCGAACAGGCTACGACGCCCGCCCGGATTGTAGGGAGGTCCAGGTTCGAATCCTGGCTGAGGTAAAATTTTTCGCAACAAATTCTTTACATTATAATTAATTCTACTCTCTTTAGAAAAGACCAAAACCCATGGTTGAAAAAACGTCGTGATTCGCGATATATTAATTTAAATTAAGAACTGGCCAGTTGAGTCGAAATAAAAATTTCTTCTGTAAAATGAAAATCATTTCTTTTAGAATTGTGGTTCACTTGCCATGTTGTTAGAAACGTACACGCGACCAACGTGCAATCGTTTTCGCGTACGTCACTCGATCTAAACAAAATCTTCCATCCATCCTACACTCGCTATTGTCAGAAGAATTCGCTCTGCCTAAATGCATCCCGGACCACCCGAGAAGGGTGGCCCACGGCAAGAACTCATCAACCTTCGCTCTCTAATCGTTCCAAGCGTGACACTTGGACAATAACGCCTCCGCGACGACATAACGTCGCACCTGTCCAGGATCGACGCAGAAACGCGGAATGCGAGTGCATTTTTTTAATGCATCTGTACGTAACGTCAGACTCAAGCGCGTAAGTCGGGAATTTTATTTTTGTCGCCTTTCCTCGCCTCCGTGGTCTTCGCCTTCTCCTCCTCCTCCTCCGTGGTCTTCGCCACTCTCGTGCTGCAGTTATCAGATCGTGCTGCACATATTGGGATACTTTCTCGGGCCCGTCTCGCGTCTCTCGACATTCGTGCCGCGGCGCGCCACACCAGCGCCTGAAACGAGTGAAAGTATTCGGAATTCTTGCGGTCAGTTTGACTCGCGGGCTCGCCACCGAGGAAACTTACGCAACCCGTAGAGTAACAGGTGTATTGCATGTGCAATAACGTGTCTGGAGGGATTCAGAGGTCGTTTGTACTCACGGGCGGAACGGACATACTACTACTGCTACGTGATGCGAGACACCTCGGAAACGACAGTTACCAATGCGTAATTGATAAATACCGTCGTAAACAACCCCCGTGTAGACGTAACTAACGTCGATAATCGAATATTCGCTAGTCGAAGCGACCCATCGTGAAATTCATTTTCGAGAAACTCGACGTTTGCCGACTGCGATCGGGAGTTAAGAAGGGGTTACATATACCTTTGTCGCGCGCAAAAAATGGGCTATTTTCGGGAATTTTTTTCTCAGTAAATAACATAGTAATGCAAGTTTTTTTTATTTTATTCGTTATATATTTGGGTGTATGTATATAAAAAATTATTAAGTTTTATTAAAAGTTGTAATTTTTATGGAATGTTGCATAAACTAGTGCATGGTTCTATAGTGTCTGCACGATAACTCAGCGAGTTTTTAATATTTTTGGATGAAATTTTAACGAAAATACTCTTTATAATATTTTCTACGAACTATCAGGGGAAATTTTTTAATTTATAAAAATTCACGAAAATAGGTAACTCGAAAAAAGTTATAACTTTGCCTCAAAATTTGTTCATTTTTTTGTTATAAAAAAAAAACAAGATGGAAAATCGGGAAAACCCCCCGACAGTTCGTAGAGAATTGTTATGAAGAATATTTTCGTTAAAATTTCATCCAAAAATATTAAAAACTCGCTGAGTTATCGTGCAGACACTGGAACCGTGCATTAGTGCACGCAATTTCCCATAAAAATTACAATTTTTTATAAAACTTAATAATTTTATATACATACACTCAAATATATAACAAATAAAATTACAAAAACCTGCATTGATTACTATGTTATTTACTCAGAAAAAATTTTCCGAAAATAGTCCATTTTTTGCGCGCGGAGGTATGTAACCCCTTAACTTTTACATTGGGTACGTCGCGACGATGTCACGTCGCTCGGAAAAGAATGCGCGGGTAGAAATCTTTTCGGGCCAGCTCTCGGCGATTTCACGATTTCACGATTTCGCGAGGACTCGCGCGTTAAAGCCCGTTCTTACGATCGCTCAGTATAAATATATCGCGCTCTTACCGCGCGGCGCAGATAAGGGGGACGAAACGGGATCACTTTTTCTGCGGGTTCAGGAAACCGGCAAGGTTAAACGTGGCGCGATCCGAGGAGTCTCGGAGGAGACACGAAAAGGATACTCCGCTGGATCCAGCGGATGCACGCGATCTCGGCGGCGCGGCTCGTTCGACATGCATCGAGCATGTGCCCGGTTCTGTTTTCGCAGCGGAGTGGAGCGAGAAAGCTTGCGTTTTCAAGCGAGACGAGAGCGCAAGGTTAATCCAGTCGCTCGTTCGACGCTAATCGCGCTGCCCCGCTTAATCGCTCGAAAATCGCTCGATATATTGATCGCAGGTGCAAAACCCAACCGGAATCGAACTGTACGAGAATTGTCGAGATTTTCCTCGCGGAGACCTTTAAGCAACTCCAGATGTCTCGTCTTAGACGTCATAGAATTATATTCGTTTCAATCGTTTTTCCGCTGCACGTATTGCGCGTTAATACCCCTACAGCACAAAAATTGCAGCAACATTGCAACAACATTGCAGCAACATTAAATATTGCCGAAATGTTGCAGCAATGTTGCTGCAATTTTTGTGCTGTAGGGGTATTAATATACTGGGTATCCCCCTTATCGTTATGATCCGGAATATCCAGCTCGATTAAATTTATATCATTTAAAACACGATTATTATACGAGGCATTAGTGAGAGGCACTAATGCTTCTCTTCACGTCGCGTCGCGAAGGCATTCGTTGCATTACCATTATCGGCGTAACTCTATACGAAGCCAAGAAAGTGTCGGGCGATTCTGTTCGCGCGCTTCAACGGAATTCTTGGCTTATAAATAAATAATAGGATTTAGCCAATGAGAGGTGAGGCGGCGTGCGTCATCGAAACAGCTCCGTGCATTGACCCCTTGTCGTTATCCGAGCGAGCGCTTAATCGCCGCGACGTAACTAAACGTAATTAAGCATAGCGCATATAGAACTGGACGCGAACCGGCTTAGAATTATATTTTATCGCCGGTGCATGATTATACGGTAACTGTACGGTCAGGTGCAAAACGCTTCCGACCGCAAAAATATTGTGGAGTACCTGGACGTTAAATCATCATTCCCGCTAATAATATACGGTAATGCACCATTAAATTATACTAATAACACTCGTAATAATTTTAATTTGTGATAATTTCGAACAGTTTTTACGGTGTAATCGCGCGTGGACTGTTTAAAGCCTCTTTTCCTTAAAGGCGTTTCAAGTTCGCCGGGTGAATTATCAACGGTGATAATTAGCGGGGTGTTACTTACGGGTGGAAATTGTCGCGTCACGGTTAATTAGCGCTAATACTGAGGCTACATTCCTAACGGGCCCCTACATTCACGCCCGCGATGCGGACGGATTCGCGTTTACGTCGAATCGCGCCATTGTCGCGTCTGTGCCGTGTCGCACTTTTCTACGAGCGCCGGCCGTCGTCGGGCACTCCGCCCAGGTAGAACTGAAAGTCATGAAGACGTCAAAATGATGCTAAAATGACGCCTTTGACATCATTTTGAGGTCATGACTAGCATCATTTTGACGTCATCATGACTTTTGTGTTCTACTTGGGCGGACGTTCGAATCGCTCTCGGGACGGGGTCAGGATTTGGCGGTGCGACAACGCACGCGAGGGAACCTCGAAATAGCCGCCGCGGGGTAGAAACTTCGGGTTATAGTTAGCTCCTCTTATAGTTAGCCGCTGACTAGCGCGCTGCAGAATGCGAAACGAGTATGCTTCTTTCCTCTTCCTTCTGCCTGAGCTCATTTCAACGCACGCGCGCGTTTCCACTCCTTCCTCCTCTTAATTCTCGCTTCTAGACCGCGTGGATTTTTCTTTCTTTCTTTATCTCTCTCTCTCTCTCTCTTTCTCTTTCTTTCGTTCTTTCCTTCTTTCCATCAGTCACCGCGAATATTCATCTCCCTCCCTCTCGATTCGAACTCGCGCAGTAACGGAATCTCACTGCGGGGTGGAAGGGACGAAATGAAAAGGAAGCAAGAAAAGGTGGGGGGGACGGGAGGGGAAGGATAAAGCACATCTACGTGCCGTGGATGTACTCTCGATGCGACGGACATCCATCCGAGACTACGGAGTACGGCGGACGGATGCTGGAAAGTGGACCGCGCATCCTACCGCCGCGGGCAGTATTCGCGAAGCTCGTCGTTTATTTACATAAATAGATGACCATTCATGCGCCCGTCCGCTAAATATTATATTCGCCTCATTGGCTGCCACGTTAGTTAAATATAATTCGCTTCGGGTGAGGTGTTTCCCGTCGACGTGAATAATACGCCGTTCTCGTATCGGCTACTGCAACAAACATCGCGATATTCAAGCTTATTAATTATGCTCTCATTAATGGAATAAATGAACGTTAATGTCTATTCAAAATTGCCATTCAAAACACAGCAATTCATTAAAGATGAAGTTTATTGCGAATAAATCTTTGCTTTGTAGCTATTTAATCAAATGAATGAATTAATTTAATTTAATATCAACATTATATATAATTTAATATAATGTATAGTAAAAAGTGTAGTATATATAAAGTAATATAATACATTATGTAATTATCTCTAAAATATGCAAGCAGCAAAGTAACATTACGAATTGATATCTCAACAACTCGCGACTCATCTGCGCAACTCAATAATTCTCTCCGCTAATATCTTGCTTGCGAGTCTCGCGAAATATATCCGAAGTATTACAAGGGTGATTAATCAAGCAGCGTTACGTAGAGGTATTTAAATTGATTAGCCAGGAATACGCGAGAAGTAAATTCGTTCCATTCTTTTCGTTTTCGTCATTGCTTTATCGTCGTCATAAATCGTGGCGGGAAGATACCAGCGTGACACGTACTAAAAGGTTCGTACACCTCCTAAGTACTCCTTTTACTCGGGCCCAAATTATAACCAGATCGAACTATCGCATTTATCATGACCGACAGAGACATAAATTTAATCAACGTCGTGCCGTTAACACCTCCGTGATGCACCAAAGTGTACGCATACGTTGTATCTATTCGCGTCGACGCTTGGTACAGGTACTCAGGTATTTACCTAAGTATCGATGTTCTTCAAACAAGTATTGAATTAACCATTCGAATAGAAAATTGTCAATTAATTGTCAGTTACTTGCTGAACAAGAAACTATTTTAAAAAAATTGAGATTAATATAAACCCAGTATGAGTAAATAAAAAAATTTTATACCATTAGCAGTTGGAAAAATCAACAAGTGCTATATAGAAATAGTATTTGCTTAGTAGAAAATAACTGTTATTGCATGCAAATAATTATTATTACGCAGAATCGATATCTGTTATCAATCTCCTATATGTGACATTTATGATTTTGTTAACACTGTGCTAAAAACAATCGTCCTTTTCTGGCTGCGTATTTTGGAAATGTCCAATCCCGTGTAAAAAGGACAGGCGGGAATCAACCGGAACCAACAGTATCATCCTTTACTCTCGGTCGAGGATGAGCAATCAAGCAGTGAACATCTGGCATTATTTTTCACGCTGTCACTATCGCAGCTTCCGGCCATTTTATACCTACCTACCTACCCAGAGCTCGCTTTTATGAATTAGCCGCGTCTGCTTTCCTCGATCGTTCCGAGCGCGAATCAACTCTTTCGTCGCGCTCGTTCTTCGTGCTTCTTACCTCCGATCCGAGGGTGTACCTCGATAGAGCGTACTTTTACGCACCGGGATTCAAGTTCGCGCGCGCCTCGAAGTAAAACCGGCTGGTAAGCAGCTCGGTGTTGCACCTACACGTATCGCCGCGCGGCTAAATGAATTCAGACGGTTATAGCTACTGGATACGGAGATTACGCCGAAGGTAATCCCGATCGTATTCTGCAGGAAAAGCCGGCCTTCGACTCCGTCCTTTTTTTCCTCGATTTTCTCTCCTCCCCTCGCGCTATCGTCGCGCTAGCCCTCCAGGCCAGCCCTCGTCCTGCCTTCCCTTCCTCTCGCTCTTTCTCTTTCTCTCTCCCTTTCTCTCTCTCTCTCTCTCTCTCTCTCTCCTCTTTCTTCCCTCCCTCTTCCTCTCGCCGTGACCATAAGAGCGAACGGAGGAAGCGACCGATTAAGTTTTTGTTCGCTCGAGAATTAGAGGTCGAGCGAGGCTGATGTCGAGACGGCGAGAGAAGCGAAAGAAAGAGGAAATCGAGCGAGAAGGAGAGAAGAGCGATCCGGTGCCGAGGAGGAACGTACGCGAACCGAGGAGCCGTCGAATGGGCCGATTCCAGTTGCTCTCGATTCTCTCTCTATAATGCCGAGAGGATCGTCACGGATTCGGGAGAGCCTCCTCGCTTCACGGGACACGAGACCTTTGTCTTCCTTCCCACGGCAAATCTTTACTTTTCCGTCAGCTTGCCGACGCGCCTCGAGAGAGAGAGAGGTGTCTCGGTTGCGCGCCGTTCGCCGCGTTCTAAAACACGATGTCGTTGATACAACAAAACGTACAACACGAAGCGGATCGAGATGCCTCCTTGGCATCTGACCAACGTCGCGACAGAATCCGCGATATCATGCAAACCGGCTATGGATAACTGTTCCGTGCTAATCATCACGCGGATACTGGATCTGGTAGTAGAACAACCCGGCCTCTGATCAGTTGCAAAACGGCTCGCAAAGTAATAATATGTTCTTGCACGGATTATTTTCCTTGACATAATTTTTCGTGCTATCCGCCGTTTGCGAAAGGCCTAATTTATTCATCGACATAGGCAGTCATGTAATTTGTAATTAAGTATGGATTATATTAACCGTAACGAGGGAATATTTGCCCCGACACTTTACAGCAACATTATTTTTTTCATGACCTTTTCAGTATGCAATTTTATTCTTCATCAATAGAAGTCAGAATTAAGTTATGCAGTCTTGGTATATCGGTATCGGTAGTGCTCGATCGGAAACTTTGGTATCACACGCATAGTCTTTTTCTTCCCTTTTATTATGGATATCCGCCCCTGCTGGAACACAATACCACCCTTCCTCCCAAGTCTTTCTCTCACGCTCTTTCTCTCTCTCTCTCTCTTCCCCCCGTCTTCCATTCATCATCATGCAGGGTGCACCGTATAATTTAACCACCTTGAATATTTCCGTTGTTAGCGGACCGATGCAAATTTTCGTCGTCCTGAATAATCTGATACAGAGAGGTCCAAACGTACGCTGACAATAGTATAGTAAGACGTGTCTTTTTTCGACGTTCGCAAGATTGCCTTTGGCTTTTCTTAAACGAAACGAACGTACGATCGCATCAGTTCAGTAATAATAAATATGTAGGTATTCAAAGATATGCATTCAAGTCGCAATTTGTCTTGAATATTATTACTTGCGTCATTCGGCCGAAAAGCGATGGATTTTCTTGAAACAAACCTGCTTTACTCGGGAAAAAATGCGCGTGTCGGAAACATTATTCGTCGGGCGTCGGCAGCGACGGCCACGGTGGATCTACTTCATGCGAGAGCCGCGGGTAATAGCGCGCGCAGGATGCAGGGAGGCGTGTACGCATAAATAAGGCAGCATGCGTTTCCACACATCTCGTATACCTGATCTTTCGTCAAAACACGCGTTCCACCTGCTGACCCCCACGCGCAGGGTCAACCGGCACGCGCCGGTATCTACCACCGGGTGATATATCCTTGCTCGCTGTATCGTTACCGTCGGAATTGCTTTGCGCAACATTGTCTGTCTCTCGACGGCAGGCCTCTCCGTCGTGCGTAGCTCCAGCTCTCATATCGGTTCGCATTGATTTCGATTGTCATAAGAATGCGAGAAAATCTAAGGCCGGTATTCATAATCCGTTCTTATCTTTGACTATAGAAATATGGAATGCTAGCCATTCCCACTTTTCCCATTTAAGCAATGCTAAAGAAAGAGAATCCAACATTGATTCGATATATTTCGAGATTTAAGACCCGCCCCGATGACCAAAAAGCGGATATTCATCAAATGTATCAAGGTTACATTCAATGTAGAAATATTTCAGTCAAAGGTAGAAATAAAATACACTTTAAGTAAATGGTAAATGGTAATAATAAAAAAGCAAGAGGAAACAAATATAAAATCGTGAAAATTGAAAAACAATACCTACTTATTCATACAATCTATCTATCTATCTATCTATCTACCTATTCTATCTTCATCTCTATCTTTTGATCTTTTTAAACCTATAAGGTGATAATTAGTTCCTACATTCACCACTTAGTCATCAATGTCGCAACACATCTTGCGACGTAAAGTTAGCAATAGCAGTCCATATTTAATAGTCAAAGGTTCTTATATTTAAGACCGTCTTAAGTATAGTCTTAAGATGTCATAAACCAATCACAGAGCCGTGTGTGTGTGTGTGTGTATTAGTATCTTAAGACATTACTTAACCCTTTAAGAATCAAGCATCGATTCCGTTTGAGTAAAATTTACGATCAATGATCACAATAGTAGCTTGTTTAACGAGAACACCATTGTTTTATGAATTGAGATAGAAAATTTAGCTCCATATAAAAGGGATCAAAAATATTATTCCGACAGAAACACTACTTTATCAATACAAAACATTTGGGAAGAACTCAAAGTGAATGTACATAATCATGTACACTGGGCCTTAAAGGGTTAAAACGGTCTTGAAATAAGAACGGACTATGAATACCGGTCTAAGATACCGAGATCGAAAGAGAACATTTGCTTTCGACTGTTTCCCGGGATTAACAAGGTGTGTTTTTACTGTTTTTAGACATCAACACGGTCCGTTGAGCACCGGATAACGCCGGCCAATAAAACTTATCAGTATTAAACGTATATAAAAAGACGCGTGCTCATGCATCTTTCATTATTACACGCACGCGCGTAGGTTTACATCACAGAATAGAAAAGCTTATTTACGCGTATATGTATATGTGCATGTGTAAGTATATGCCTAGTTTTTCTTCGCGCACTGCATATACTCCATCCAGATGGATGATGCAGCGCGTTCTTCGCGCCGTCGCACAAAGGATTCGGTCCGCACTGTCTTTGATTCACCTGATTTTGCATCCTCGCAATCGCGCATTCATACACACGTAAGAAGCTTCCTCGAAGCGTTTGCGGCATGATGCAGCCGTACGCGGTACACTGGCGGATTAGAGGGAACAGTTACAACGACTGTTGCGATCTAGTGTACCTCGATAAGCCTCGATAATGGCCAACTTTGGATAAGAAAGGCCGTCATATCATCATTTCCATTCAGCGACAATTTCTCTATCGAGATGCGTTCTGAATGGGCGGTTAAAGAGCGTATCGTATCATCTCGACCGATATCACGCTCCGATTATTTAATCGTTATTATCACTGTATATTAGTAAGTCGCGTGCATAACTCGATGTTTCAATTCTTATTGATTACTGTATAACGTTATACAATATGTAATACAATGACAGTAGATCGATGTCGAACTTGCGGCTACATACATATCGGAATTTAATATTTTGTCGACGATGCGGTATGCGCCGAGAGAATTGCATCACCGCAGAAACATAGCCCTGACATTATCAAACTGGTTTTGCGAAAAGGATGCGAAATTTCCGACTGAATTGAATTTCGATCGCTTTGGAAAGCGTTCCATTTTCGAATAGTGTTAACCATCGATGCCGACGCTTTCCCTCGTCTAGTATGTAATTAAGTATACAATTTATTTGTTTCTTTATATATACATATATATATATATATAAAGATTAAATTATATTGCAAAAAACTTTTGCACTTGTGTTAAAACCAGTCCTTGTTAAAACTTTTGTGTTGAATTTTTAACACACCCGAGTGTTAATTCAACATAATGTGGTTATATTATTTGAATATTTGTGTTAAGTTGATATTTAATATTTCTTAGTGCTAAAATAATAATTTATTAGTAAGTGAACAAATAACATAAAAATAATGTAGTTTTAAAACGTAAATTCTAAGATAAATGAATAAAATGTACCTGTTGATTTAACATATTGTAAATGTTAATTTCACTGAAGAAATATGCTTCCACAATTTTTCCGAATTGTCAGTGTTACATTTTTTGTGTTAATTTTTACATAATATTTGTGTTACTTACTAACATATTCTTCTTGCATTAAATTAACACAAAAATTTGGGTGGACCGTTTGGAACACGTGAAATGTGTTAAATTTAACACAAATTTTCCAACTGTGTGTATATTGAACCGACTTATATGAATCTTCTTCGAGCCTTGTTCTCTTTCTTATAAAAGAGAACTGTTGCAATTTGATTGTTTCGGACGCGGCTTTTTCGGGCTTTGCTTTCACCCTCGAAAACCTGCCCTTAGGTAAAAACCGAGTCCGACATTCCCCCGTCGTAGATCACACGGGTATTCTTCGATGAGATATTGATTGCGGATTTTTCGCGCAGCCGTATCCGCGAAAAGGAAGAGGTCCCGGCACGCGATGCGGGTACAGGCGTACGCCGCGCGATGAGTGAATGCATAATGGTGAATCATATCTTCGCCGAAGAAACTAGATCATTAAGCCATGCAACCTTGGGTTTCTTGCCAAGTTCAGTGCACTGTCCGGTCGACTACGCTGAATATACCTATCCCGGCAGTATTTGCTTCTCTCGCGTCTCTCCTTCCAAGGTCTAGCCGCGTCTCTCTCTCTCTCTCTCTCCTTCTTTCTCTCTCGTTGGTGCTTCGCTTTTCTCTCTCCGCATCCTCTCCCGGTTTCCCTTCCGCGGCGCGTACGTGCGTGCATGCGTGCATGCGTACGTGCGTACACGCGCGTGTACGCACGTATACACGTAGGCAGAAGCCTCTCTGCGCCTCTCTCCCTTTCTTTCTCTCTCTTTCTCTTTTTCTCTCCCTCTTTCCTTCCACCGCGTGACCGCTGCGTTTTTCTACGCGCCGCCGTCGTCGACCGTCCCGAGGTACGAGGAGCCATCTAAGCCTATCCTAGTTTTTGCCTAGACCTGACCAAGTCGCAGCGAAAGAGTCTGGCCTGCTGCTGTATTTCAAGCCATCTAAGGCGTCGGACTACCCTCCACCTTATACGATTATATCCGCCGCGCCGCGGCCGTGCTGCACCGCGTATACAGATGCGCCATAAGAAGAGAGGATGAGGAGACGGAAGGGCTTCGCTCCTTGGACGGTGATAATGACGTGAAATACGCCTTTATCTTCTATCGTAAATACTTCATTGTTTGTATTCTCTTGCTCGGTACTTAGACTATCCAGCTCGTTTAGCAACAGCAGGTGCAGGAAAGGAAAAACTGTTATTGACGCAAGAGATCCTGTCGGATATATTTGAAAAACGAAATCAATGCCGATATAATATTTATTAAAACACAATGACCATTATTTTCAATATACTTTCTCATTCATTTAAGAAAAAACTCTCAAACTCTGGGGATCTCTAGCTTTATTTAAAATAGGACTTCATGAAAAAATTTCCGCCGCGAATTTGATAATAACCGAAAGAATTTTTATGCTACAACGCTATTCAGATGTACCATAAGGAAAGGAAGGAGGAAGACCTTCGAACATGGACGTTAAAGGTAGTAATGACGTGGAATACGCCATCATTTTCTATTGTAAATCTTTGATGGGCTTTTCTCTTTGAAAGCGGGGTCATCTGACCGCAACTACCTAGTGGTAGCGTTAAGAGAAGAAGAAGCTGCCAGTTAAGAGAACTGTCATACTTTCACGATACGTTTGTGCAATTTTATGTATTTACATACCTCAGAAGCGCTTAGCATTTGAATCGTTGATTCAAAGCTCTTTTACGACGGGAATCATTTTCCCGTCAATTATACCACGCGATTTACTGGACGTCCCGTATATACTTTCTCCGCCTCTATTTTTCTAAAACCGTATTTAATGAAATTTTTGGGAAATAAAAATAGTCTTTGTTCGTTAATTAATATGATGAAAGCACGTGTATACTCTACACGAGAGTCAACAGGCGCGATAACGGATGGAGGGTCTTCCGGACAGGAAGTACGCGTCGGGCATTCTGTACCAGAAGATATAAGACACGGCAGTAAACTCAATTATCAACATCTTAACGAAACACAGAGTTCCAGCGTCAATAAGACCGGAGGAATCTTCGTTTCTCGTGGCTTTTTTTTATCGCGTTTCTCTGCCTCTCTCGAAATCATCGTTGATTTTCCGGCGAAAATCCACCGGCGGAACTGCATTGCGGCATAAAGTTTATTGCGTTGAGCAAGATGCTATCTTACGTCAATATTTTTCCGCTACTTTTTTAGAACCGCGCGCGGCTGGATCGTATGCATTCTTAAGGGGCGCGAACGAGTAAGGTAACAAGGCTTTAATCGTTTCGAAAATTACGTCGCGCGTGAAACCAGACGTTACGACACGAAACGCGCTGTTACGCGAAATCTTCAAAATGCCTACCTCCGACGTTTTATGATCGTATAAAAGAGGGTATAAACGTGGAAAGCGTAACGAGCATATTATTAGCATTTTGATCTCCTTCAGGCGAGTATCTTTGGCTGCGAGAATGTAAAAATTGTATTAAGTAATATTACAGACACTTTTGCATTCACACGTATACGGGTAAGGTGTCTCGAAATCGCGAAAAGCGTGTCTCTCCAGACAGACGCTGTGACAAATGGTGGAGTCAATATCTCTTATTACTCGTTACTTTTGTTTCTTTAGTATATCACACAGATCAAGCGTAAAAATATTACATTAAAAAATAAACTACAAATAACGTCTTTCTCTTACGCCAGTAACAGATAACAAATCAAAGTAAATTATATTCGACGACAACTGGCTAAATTGATTAATTAGAAATATTCTTACTACGTTAGCGACCATGGGTTTTGGTTCATTTAACGAGCAGAATTTTAATAATTTTTTATGCTAATAAGCATCTATAAGATCTTCCCTTCCCCGAAAACCGTAAAGAACTTATTGCGAAAAATATTACCTCAGCCAGGATTTGAACCTGGACCTCCCTACACTCCGGGCGGACGTCGTACCAGTTCGACCACCGAGGCATAAAAAATAAAATTGTTTCCGTTGTTGTTTACATTCTGTTAGAATTAATTGAGAGCATATTGAGATAAGAATTAAGATAAGAATTGAGACAATAATTGAGATAAGAATTAATTGTGTTATTTTTTTCCACTCTTAAGGCCGGTATTCATAGTCCGTTCTTATTTCAAGAGCGTCTTAAGATGCTAATACGGTTCTGTGATTGGTTTATGACATCTTAAGATTGTACTTAAGATGGTTTTAAATATAAGATTGGATACTATGAATACTGCCCCTAAGACTTATTTTACATCGAGAACACGAGATCTTCGTGTAAAGAAAATAATGACACAAAAAAATGGTAATCTTCTCGCGTATGTATTTATCAAAACTGTTCTATTGAAAGTTTTATCACGTCGATAGAGAGAAGAGCAATGAAGTGCTCGAGCCAAGATAGCCGATACTTATCGAACCTCTTCGGAAAACGAATATAAGCCCTCGTAACGTCGCCCTTATGCCGCGCAACATCCGATACCCTTCCGTCGGCCTCTCGTTACTCGCTTGTACGTGGACAATGTAATACAACACCTGCGATATAGCAGGGAGTGCTTAAATGAAGCGGTACGCGTTGGCGATCAGCGCGTGTACGTCCTGTGCGCATGTACGCAGTCCACGGACGATCAATCCCTAAATGTCGAATGTAAAAAGCTCGAGAGGTCGATCGCCGCTGAAAATAGAAACTAGAAGAGCGTTCTCTTAAAGCGTAGGAGAATGCATCGTCATTCGGACGCCCGTCGTTCTCCCGATTATAGCTTCCGACTCGACGCTGACTCGAATAAAAAGTCGCGGAAGCAGAAGTCATAACGGAGCATGAAACACAGACGTAGTTGTACATAACGGGCGTGCATAAGTCGGCAATAGAACGTAAACTCCGTACATAGCTTACAAAAATATAACTCTCTAGAGACAGAGAGACAGAGAATGAGGGAGAGCGGGAGAAGTCGTGTGAATAATGTACTGTCGATAACACCTTTTCACGGGTGTTTATTAGAAACGGAAGGATTATTATACCGGATGGAGGAAATAAGGGTTAAAATTAACGGCGTTATATTACCTATTAATTGCACGTTTAACGTAGCAGATATCCGCTATAATCTATAATAAACCTTAATATCTGATCATTAAATCGCATTTCTTGCAATTATTATTATTAGATTATTATAGTAGCATGGCACGTTGTATCGTATTACATATTTATTACATATTTTACATACATTAAATGTTTTGCTTTATATATTTTATTTACAAGAGAATTTCTCAGAAAGTGTCACGTCTCGCATTTGAGTCCCAAATTTTAAATTCTAGGCTTTAAGGCTCCGTTCACTACTATCTCAAATTGTGGAAGCATATTTCTTCAGTAAAATTAACATTTATAATATGTTAAATTAACACGTACATTTTATTCATTTATCTTAAAATTTACATTTTAAAACTATATTATTTTTATATGTTATTTGTTCACTTACTCATAAATATGTTATTTTAGCAGTGAGAAATGTTGAATATCAATTTAATACAAAATATTCAAATAACATAATCACATTATGTTAAATTAACTCGGATATGTTAAAAATTCAACACGAAAATTCTAACAAGGACCGGTTTTAACACAAGTACAAAATGTTTTTTACTGTGTATATTTTATGTATCCTACTCTCTGCGATGTTGTCCACTACACATATACGTCTCTTTCCGTTTCGCTGTATGAACCTCATTGAGAACTTAATCGCGCGTGCCTACGCCGGAAATACCTCTGGGTTCTTCTAATATATCTGCGTGACACGAGCTTCGTTGCGGAAGTGCAGCTCATGAAATGCAAATTCGTCTCGACTGGGTATCTCCCAAAATGTCACGACGTCGATGAAGGGGAAACAGAGAGGACTTATATATTTCGATGGTATATACATATAATTAAAAAATAGAAATTATATATCTTACCATTATACAGAGCGGGACTAAAAAACGCTAATTCGAGGTCGAATAGAAAATTCGAAATTTCGTGATAATAAACTCGTCGTTTCGACGCAGAAGTTATGACGATGCTCAACATGGTTCAGCTTAATCCGTCACACATATATCGCAAGGACGTCCTAGAAAGCACTTACTTAGCTGTCAGCGGCGGTGAAATCAGGAATGTCGGTCGATCTTTCCTCTTCCGCGGCGATAATCCTCTCCGGTGCTGATGCAGCGCGAGTATATCGGCTGTGGCATATGCATTACGTGAAATCGTGCAATATTCGACGACTGCAAAAATGCATACGCGAGCGTGCAGTTCCTGCACGCGCCACGAGACTTTCTCCAGCCTCGGGTATCGCGTACTCACGGCGTATGCTTCGCGTACACGTGTGTATCGTAAGTTTTGCTTATCCGCCCGCGTGGGGCGAGCATTTTTCTCCCTCTACCGCGTCTGGAATCTTTGACGTTACGACGTAATCCGCGTTTTTCTGCCGATCCTACATATCGCGGACGTTTGGCGCGGTGGAGAATAACGGAACGCGCGCCGAGAGACGCGAAACGCGCAAATAAACGCGCGCAGAATAAATTATTGGGTATCGAATTTAATAAAATATTTAAAATACTTAATACAGCTGTTACGAAATCGAAACAAATTTAATCCGTATCGAGTTGCGACGGTAACACAGTGACTGCCTAAAAATAGTACAACGAATAACGCGCAACGAGGAAAAAACGAGCTTGTAAAAAGTCTGAAGGAGGAAAGATACGAGATAAGGATAGATGCGTTGAAATGCAACAACGTCCATTCCAAGAAAGATGTTTTCGCCTGCCTACTTCTTGCCATCCGTGTGTGTAAATCATTCACGTACACGTCACCACGAGAGTATGAGACTGAAATCCGGGAACCTTGTCGAGGAAAAAAATAAATAATAACAAGCGGCCTTCGTGGGGCCGATCGTAAGAGAAGTTAATTCTCTCCCTCTCTCTCTCTCTCTCTTTCTTTCGCTCTGTCTCTTTTCTCTCGAGTCTCTTTCCTATGATAAATTCAATACCTTTTTTCTAAGATCGTTAAGAGCGATAACTGCTCATTTAATAGATAT
>NJRL01000185.1:0-52565 GCA_003063815.1 Aphaenogaster rudis
ATTATTAAATTCTAAATAACCGCGAGAGCTTCGAAATATATCAGCACTAAAGTATTGCGAGTGAGGCGGAAAGACTGCAAAGTTGGAGGGTGAGTCTCCATTTCTGCAGTCTCTACCGCGTTCCGGTAAATAAGCCTCAAGAACAAAGAGGAAAAGAGCAAGAAGATTGTGTAGATTCCGTTTAGAACTGTATTCGGGTCTTTCATTGCATTTACTTATTCGCGGTAATCGTGGTTTCCAAGACCACTCCTCGCCTTTTACCGCTACTGAAATAGCATAAATTGAGCTTGTAGTACAATCAGATGTGTCGTTCTGGTTCACATTCAGAACACTGCAAAAAAGTGCTGGCCATACAATGATTTTAATAACAACTACAAAAAGTATAAAACGTAAAATTAAACAATATCACTTATGAGTTATTAGTCAAAATATTCAAAATTTATTCGAGCCGCAAAAGTATTCAAACATTCATTATTATAACTCTCGTTATGTTATTAAACGTAATTAGCACGCTCTATCCACAACTAAAAAAAAGAAACAATTTTTAGAAGAAATATTAATGTTTATCCGCAATAGAGTAAATTTTTTATCATTAATCGTTGGCTCTCTCAGGTAATTTCATTAGAACACACCGAACTTACGAGGAGAGTTCATAAATTCCGCTTAAGTACCAACCTCGCCGAGTCCCCTCCAACAGCAGCGAGATACATCTTGATCAATTAGTCGAATGATATCATCCCGTTACACGATATTTCCATTTCTCGCTTCAAACACGATAGATCGTCATCATTATTACTTGATGATCATTTCAACGCTTGTATGCAATTTATTCAAATACTCGATACACGTGCGAGATTAGTTTTAAATTACATTAAACTTGCATAATTACCGCATCTCTTAATAATGTAAATGGCATAGCATCTAAAAAAAGATATCACGCACCTTACAATTGCTTATTGCAATGCGTGGTTCATCATTGTAAGATTTCTTCAAAGAGCGCACAGTGAAATGCGCGTTAGAAACTACAGCGGTGACATTTTTTTTATCGCCGACACTGCACTTTTACCACCGGTAGATCGTAAAAGTGTCCGCAACGTCTTTTACGATACCACCGAAAAACTTTGTCGTCGAGTTCGTTTTTGCACGTAACAGCGCACTCTTCCTCACTCACGATTTACGAACATACATCGGTTTCCAAAAAATTGGCACAAAGAATTTCGTTACGTTTCCCTTACATCTTGTATATAAATTGATCTTTTTTTTGTACTATATCGGGAAATACGTTTTAAGATGGAATTTTATAACACAACACATATCAAATTATTTAATTTATCATTAAACATTCATAAAAAGATTTATAATTAACATCTAAAACTTGGATATATCACACGTGCCAGAAATCAATATTGTATATAATATTCAATATTGAATATCTAAGTATCTTTTAAATAAGACTTCTTATTTATTTAATTCAAGTAACTAAATTTTAAGTAATTTTTTCCTAACTATCAAAATATCAAGTAAAATAATCTATTTCAATTTCTAGTACAGCTTCTAATAATAAAACTAACAAGATACTTCAGACACACGGAAAGAACGGTTTTACTGGAGTATTTAAAAATTTAGCCAGATACAGATCTCAAAATAATTATGTAGGACGCTCCAGCATAATAACAATGCTGCAAAAAGTTTTGATATCCTAGCAAACAGCTTGAGCGTCCTACATAATTATTTTGGATAATCCAATATAATTATTTTCTGATCTGTATCTTACATTTTTAGATACTTCAGCAGATACTTCGTTCTTTCCGTGCATTAATTAATTGTGATATGTTCTCTCAATATCATTTGAAAAACCCGTATAAAATATTTATTAAATATTTATTTGGCAGTCTCTTAATAGATGCCTTATTTTTTTTACTGCTATGGATATGTTGTTAATAAAAATAAAAGATGAACATTAAAATTGACAAGACCGCGAAGTGGTCTTTAAATTATAGTTTATAGAACTAGAAAAATCACACAGAAAATATTATTGAACCACTAAGATCTGCTATATGACCGAATTTGGCCCTTTCTCGATTTTAATAAAAGATGAAAATATGCCGTCTTATGTAAAGCATATGTTTTTTTCCCTAAATTTAAGTACGTCACATTAAAATCACAAGTAATCATTTCTCAAGTAACGCGATACCCAATGTAAATATAAAATAAAAATTATTTAAAAATAATAAACGCGCACGGGCAGAAAATGAATGATCGCACAAACTCAGATGCGCGCATGAATAGAAAGATCTTCTCGTCGACTCGTTATACTCGATAAGAAACATCTTCACGAAAAAAGAAACCATAAGACTCTCATTTAAGTAGATATAAAGTTTACGCTGTTTCACTTCGGCAAAGTGCATCGCACTTATAAATTACACGACGTGACCAAGGCTTCATTTAATCAAGCCGCTTATCGAGGATGCACGTTAATTAAATTTTGATACTCAAACTTGTTTTCGCAAAATAAATAGAAGCTGCTTCGAAGTTAGAAGTCGCTTTACACAAATTATCGGCAGAACTCACAATCAGAGACTCTTTGGATTACTCCAATCATCTTATATTACTGCACATCCATATTATATTAACCCTTTGAAGCATTTTTCCTTTCGAACGATTTTTACGAAACTTGGTATTTGTCATAATACATTAGAAAGTATGTAAAAAAGGTAAAAAAGCGAATATAAAAGGTGACATTGTACAATGCCACCGTGCCGCAAAGGGTTAAATGTAATTGAATCATCTATAACTATAGATAACTAAATCGTTAAATTATAAGTAAATAACTAAATGAAGCAAATAACTAAATTTCAGATTACTAATATCATGTCAAAGGTAGAACTAACTCATTGCAGTAACTTCGTAGAAACTGAAGAAGCCTTATAAATATTCTTATTAGACCATTAATATCTAGGACAAAGATATTGAAAGTAAAGAATATCCTTGTTCTCAGTAACATCTAACATATACCGAGAGTTTTATTGTTAGTTAAACTCCGTTATATGGATTATCGCCGCATTGTATTTTATAATTCCGCGTAAATTCCATAAATATGTAAGAAAAATTTTTCTAAATTTTTGTTTTTGAGAAAAATCGATCTTTACTACAGGATAATATTTGCAAGACATTTATTTCTTTTTTTGTATAAAACTGAGGCGAGAAGAGAGTTCAGATAATACATTTGTTTATTTAATGTTCTCAGTTGAAAATAACTTAATTATTTAGTAATACATAGTCTTTCGAGTTATAAATTATAACTGCGGTCACGAAACTCGATAATCCATATAACGGAGTTTAACTAACAATAAAACTCTCGGTATATGTTAGATGTTACAGAGAACAAGGATATTCTCTACTTTCAATATCTTTGTTCTAGATATTAATGCTCTAATAAGAATATTTATAAGGCTTCTTCAGTTTCTACGAAGTTACTGCAATGAGTTAGTTCTACCTTTGACGTGGTATTAGTGATCTGAAATTTAGTTATTTGCTTTTATACCGTGAAATGCAGAAATCCGTCGTTGACGTCGAACTCTGCGAAAGACAATATAAGTTCTAAAGTTCTCTTCGCGTTCAAATTATTCACAAAGCGTACTGTTCATATCGAGCGTTCTACATTCAATTGGGACAATTGATACTATGTCTGTTGACGAATGCCAAAAAGATTTGTTTGATCTGTCAATTAATGATGCGGATTTCTCCTGTGCGAAAATTGCGCTCGTGTCACGATTTGTTTCTGCGGTACATGGGTGAAAACATTTTCGGCTAGTTTCGGTCCAACCCAAAGTGTTGAATGCTGATTTTTCTCAACGAATCATTCAATTATGCCAATTAACTTGTGTCAAACGATATTCATTTTACTGCAATACAACACGACCTAAATTCCGCTGTCTCTTCGCGCGTTTAACTACATGATCGGTCAAAAGCAGATTTGCCGAAATACGGGTGAAAAACCGTGCAGAACTAAAAGATCCTGCAAACACCGAACTTTTTACAGACAATTTCGACGATTGAAAGAACGATATAATTACGTAAAACGTTGATATCCTCGGATTTAAATCCCCGACTTTAAATTGTTCTCTTCTAAATCAATAATTAGAACTTCAAGAAGCAATAAAATGTAAAATATCCCCTTAATATACCCTTTTTTAATTATAGACTAAAAAGGACTCTATATGCTTTCCTATGTTAACAAATTAAGGCTATACAATAACCGTTTCCTTTGTGTATGCGGTATTATTATTAAAAACTCTCGACCAGTAATTAGAACGTTAATTAAGGCTGAGAATTTCTGTCAGAATGTGCAACTTTGTTTGCGACTTTAGGTTTGGAGCTCACTTTGCTATAATTACAGAAAGCACTCTACTTTTCAGCTAAGTCCTGGCGAACTCTTCTCCAACTCGTTTCCATTCTCCCAAGGCAGCCCGCCCTCTCTTGCTACCGTAGTGAAATTATTCGATGCCCTCTCTATCTTCGGGAAGGTGCCGCGGATGTTATTTGAGACGTGGGCTTCGCCCTTCTCCTTCGTTTAGTCCCTTGAGAGATTTACGAGACCGGTCTCTATCCGAATTTTCCAAATTTTATTCCGCGAATTTTAACGTTAATTACGCAAGCTTGGAATTCCCGCACGATATTTACGTTATCTTGTATGTACTTCGTCTACAAGAATCTCTCTTCGCTGTTTTATCGCGTAAATTACATTTAAATTCTAATGATTCATGCGCTATTTTCGTTAAACAGCAATCAATGTATTATTACAAATTTCGCTGCATATTGAAACATCAGGGATAAAAACATAAATCCGAGCAGAACGTTTTATATTAAGTTATAACATTTGAAATATAATTCTCAGGATTTCAAATCGCAAAAGTATATCAAATGATGATTATCGAGATAACTCCGCACATTTATATCGGAAATTTCTCATGAAAGTATAAATACGTGAGTAACGCGGACAAAATAGTGAAAAGAGATAAATTCACGATGATTATATTTTTCTAGCTATTCTCGTGTGTTACATAAGATACGTTATGTCGTATTCAAACAATTTTACGTTATCTGTACTGCTACAAAACGGATTTAACGTTCAGTCATTTTCGATACGTGCCGCGCCGTAGTAAAGCGTGGTATTCGCGGTATTACAATGGCAAATCCGGTATGCATTAACACGACATAAAACTACCGCTAAACGGTAATCGAATATCGCTTGAGTAATAGCTCGTCGCGACCTTCTATCGCGCTATGCGAACGTATTACCCGATAATCGTATGACAAACCAACTATGCATTAAAGACCGTTATTGCAGTGTGTTAATGTAAAATCAGCTACTTGCTTTTACAGTTCTTGTCTACACAAGACAGAATTTTTATTTATGAACCAACATATTAATATATTCGTCTTGTATAGGATTATTATATTTATAAATTTACTAACGCGCAAACCGGAATATTGAAATTTTTTATTACTCCATAAGCTATTTTGTAATTTATTAAAGATTGTCAAAATAATTGACGTTAAAATAAACTCGATAAAATGCCAAGTTTAAGCAAATACGCAGTCTTCAGTCAGTTTTCAGTGTCATTAATCGATACTCAAAATTTCCATAAATTCACAAAACAATATACGGATATTTACATTTATATAAATTCCTACTAAGTGACACCGCGAAATATCGCGGGTTTAAGCGAAGCTATGCAAAACCTAATGGAGAGTTTGCCACCGTTGCTCTGTGGCTATCGTAAATCCGAGAGCTGTCGCCACTTATTGCAGCCAATGTACTGTGCGGCAAGCGAGAAAGGAAGCGACAAAGAAGCGGCCCGATGGCGAAAAATTTGCATGATACTCCTGTATTTATGTGCGGTAACAGCCGCGCAGTAACGAACGCCATCGTGGCTGGTACGATCAATGGTTCCACGAGTGATTTCGACGAAGATCGTCAATCGAATCGCCGGTACTATGCGCCAGACGGAATCAACTCGGGAAAATACGAAAAAACTCGGACGATGATGGAAATACGAGTGCGGAAAAGAGATACAGAAAAAAGTGCCAAAGAACCGAGAGCGAGGGAGAGGGAGAGAGAGAGAGGGGGGGGGAGAGGGAGAGAGAAGGAAAGAGAAGGAAAGAGAGTGAGAGAAAAAAGCTTAAGAGAAAGCAAGAGACTCGTATAGAAACACAGATGGAACGGAGCACGGAAAGGGTTGTAGCAAGAGCTGGTTGCAGGTCAATTTAATCCTGGACGGTAGTTCGAGTCCACTTAAGTATCTGGTAAATAGATTCCGATTGAGAGTACCTATCCTAGATCCCTGCAGACATTCGATTCTCTTTGCCTCGCTCGGAGCATCGAGCCCACCCATCCGCCCTATCCACCCATTCCCTCTCCCGTTCGGGAGAGAACCCGAGTCCTGTATCCGAACTAGGTCTAAGACAGAGAAACGAAGGAATGCTCGATACCGCAGGGGATTAATATTCAAATCAATATCCATTCATTCGAGCATCTATTTCGAGCCATCGGGCAGATCGCGATCCGTCAAAGCAATTGTTAACGATAAGAGTAACAAGATATTCGCGCTTCAAAAGATATTCGCGCGTTCGCGGAAAATATTGATTGCGGAGGCGCAATCGTAGTTTCTTGAAGCATATACCGTTAAGATTGGAAAATTTTTTAAACGCGATAAAAAAGTGCTTCCCTATATTTAAACTATCGTAATCGGCGGCGGATTTATCGATAAGCTAATCGAGCTTAAGCTTCTTAAGGCTAAGTGGCAGGTATTTGCCGATACATATCGCTTAAACTAACACAGATTCAGTTCTGTTCTTAACTTTAAAATTTATGCTAATTATTTTGTAATTATGCAACATGATAAATTAAACCGCGATTCTGTTTCTCTCACCCCTCTCTCTTGCTATCGTACTTGCCGTCAAGAATGGCACCTTCAGCCTACTACATTAATCATTTTTTACGTAAGAAAAAGATTACGTAATACTTATTTACGATACTTATTTGTAACAATTGTTTATTAATCAGTAACAAAATAAATATTACAAATATTTTAATAAATAATTATTACTAAATTAATATTTATTCATTAAAGCATTTGTTATATTTCGTTATTGAATATCATATATTGTAAAAAATATGAGGTCGTAGATTGTAAATTTAACCGAATTATTTTTTAGTAATAATTGTATTATTGTATCGATTTAATATTATAAGCTCAAAAACTTGGAAATAGAATAATTTGTAACGAATGATAAAAAGTAATTTAATATCAAACGTCAATTAATATCCGCATTTAGTATTGTAAGGACGTATTTCCAATATCGTCAACACGTCGGAACTAATGATTAGAATAATTAAATAGTCACAAAAGAGGAATGTGTACACGATATTCAAAAATAAAATTTCAGAATTATCGAATATCTATCGTTAAATGCTGATTTATATTTCAGATAGATTATTTGATCGTTCCCTCGTATTATCTTTACAGCTGTCGACATACCTATACATAGTATAAAGAATAACGACGAATTTTTGAGTTGTCATTTCATTACTCTCAATTCGCGACCCGGTTTTACGAGCTGCTTCATTTCATCTAAATAAGCTAACGCGAAGGGAATGTTATATAGAGGTGCATTCCTCATTTTGCGTTCTCATGGTTCACTTCTTTGAGATGCGCTCGTTACTTCACACGTCAATTTGTCAATTATATTCTATATGAAGAATGAATGCACACACGCGACAAAGCGTTCAATGTTAAGCGTGACTTCAGGGAAACATGTTTTAAGTGCGATGTATGTAACTTAATATTACCTACGCTATCAGAAAGCTTTTCTCATATCTGAGAGATATCAACACTGTCATTTCTTTCTCCATAAGGTTCTAGAAACTTATCTCACGAAACGCGCTATGTCTTGCAATTATCGAATTTACAGATAATATTAAATTTATAGAATTTATAGACGATTAAATTTCTAAATATATTTATACATTTTTTGTGAATTTTGAGCAATCTGCATTGTGCATCTTATTAATGATTCTATTGAATAATTCTATTAAAATGTGCCAATGAATAACGAAGTCAATCAATGATGTATCAAAGTTAAATTTATGATCTTCGCATACATGCATTCTTCATACATGTGAAGATTACAATAAATCATAGTCATATATACATATATCCATATTAAATGTCTATTTAAATGTTTATTAAATGTCTATTTAATCTTTAACTATCCTAGTCTATTTCGCGATAATAGATCTATGAAATATTTATCTATGCAACCGTCGCGCGGTTAGATTATTAATTCCGCAACTAACAATTAATAAACAATTAATGAATTGCTCACTCCATGCACGGTTGCTTCGCCGTGGCCTGATGCCTCCAAGGTCTTCTCCTTCTCCTCCTCCTCGGGTCACTTCCCTCATGGCACCAGACACCCCGGTAAAAAATTTGGTAAAAATTTACCGTTACACAGCCCGCCCCAAATGACTTCCGGGTGACCTTGATGTTGATCTTGACCTCTGAGGAGGTCAAGGTCATTGACCTATCCCGTCGCTTGTTGCTCATTAAAAAGTTATTAACAAAACAATTTTTATAAGTGGAATATAATTTTCGACTTTCCACGCAAAGCGTTAATTAAGTCAGATATTTTAAACTTTCTTTATTAATATGTATGTGGAAATAGTACATATATGCAAATCTTCAGAAAATTAACAAAGATCTCTACGCAAGGTTTGTATTCTGTCGAAATATTGCTCAAATCTTTCACCTTACTAAATTGATGAGTCTATCATATACTAGCATATCTTGAGAAAATTAGCAAAGGTACCCCTACGCAAGGTTTGTATTTTGTTTTAGTTTTATGATAGGTGAGAGTTTCGCCCCTAGATCCTACTGGGGCTCCGCCCCTGGATCCCACCAGGGGCCCGCTCCTAGACCCCGCGTTGCTCTCTTTTTCTCTTTTTAACGATACGTGCGTACAAACTGTACGGCTAAAACCTTCTGAAGGTCACTCAGAAGCGTGATCTCTATATAATATATGTCAAGGTCATTGGAATGGGGTTCGTAAGGGTAAATATTTACATACATTTACATACCGCTGAAACATATATATACTGTGTCCAAAAATTGCTTTCTAATTATAAAAATTGTTTTGTTAATGACTTTTTAACAAACAACGAGCGACGGGAAAGATCAATGACCTTGAACTTCTTGAAGGTCAAGGTTAACATCAAGGTCAGTCAGAAGTCATTTGGGGCGGGCTGTGTAAAGGGAAATATTTATCCATACATAATTATATATGTTTATATATATTTATATGAAAATTTTTTTACCAGGACTCGCTAAAACGCGGTTAACCACGATCGCGGACGCGCAATAATCGCGTGCCTTTCTTTACCTAACCTCACATTCGATCCAATCTCATTTCGCGTATGATCTCGAAATGCGAAACAGCCTCGATACGCCTATGAAATTCGACATTTATAAATGCTCGGCGCGATCGCGTTTCAAAGAGTAATGCGACAGCGGCACGAAACCACTACCTGTCCATTCGAGTGTCTGCTCTGTACGAAACGAATACGATAGCGCGACGGCTGACTTTGTTTACGCAGCGACGCGCGTTGTGCGTCATAAAAACAAACCGTGGCCTGCCCGCGGCTATTAACGTACTATAAAATATACAAATCTAAAGCCGGGTACAGACTTGAGCACGAACGCGAATGAGGCAGCCCGAGGCCGCGTTCGCGTTCGTGCTCAAGGCTGTACCCGGCTTAACGTATTTTACAATACGAATTCGCGCCGAATATTCCGTTTCTCAATTTGCTGCTTCTTCACGATACTCGCGCGACACTCGAACGCGGTGACACAGTTAATTACAATCGCGCGCGCACTAAGCATCAATAACTACGATCGCACGGTTCCTCTCGCGGCACTCCCGATGTTAATCGCGCGCGATGCGCGATTTATTGTATTGGAACCACAGAAAATGGCGGATTTGTTGTAAGTAAGTGTCATGGCCGAATCCGGAAATCCGCTCGGCCTCACTTTTCCATACGCCAAAGCCCCAAGTTAGCGATCTAGTAGTGTATAGACATCTGTGATTGAAACGGAAGAATTAACGCGACAACAGCACGACCGCGTGCAACCGTGTGACGTCACGCGAATTAGCACAATGGCCGAATCTCGAACAGCGGAGGAAACCGAAAATCACGCGGCCAACTTCACGCGACCAACTTCACGCGCTATTCGCGGCGATATTATACCTGTTGCTTCGATCTGTATTTTCGTGCACTTTTTGCATTTTGAATGATATATGCAATAAGTAATATACGCATTTCCGAAATAATAATTATTATTCCTAGTAATAGATGATTATCTCTAGTGTCGTAACATAAATAAGTAAGTACGTAAATTAAGAAAGTAATTATTGTCCATAAAAAAATAAAAGAATAATTTGAATACCCATCTTATATCACATATCACTTTAATTTTTACTTTAAATAATGAATTTATATTTATTATTTATATTTATTATTTAACCAAGATCTATGCTTTGACGAACAACTTGATATGTATACGATTCATTAATCGGGGAAGTTAATTAATCTCGCTAATTGTCATATATACACACATTATTTAATCTTTTTTTAATTCGAATGATTAATTAATTAACAAACAATTAAAATCGAAAGCGGCCAAATGCGGTCGTAGCAGATCTTAGTGCTTATTAATAATTTATGTGTGATTTTTCTAGTTTTCTTTAAAGAAAAATCACACATAAATTATTAATAAGCACTAAGATCCGCTACGACCGCATTTGGCCGCTTTCGATTTTAATTGTTTGTTACAATTCACGGTCTTGTAATTATTATATTGTTAATTAATTAACTATAAAAATTGTAAAATCTAATGTTAGATCTAAAATTTATTTTTTAAAATTTTTATTTTATTATTGTTTATTTTTTTATATAAAAATCTATAAAAAAATAATAATTATATATATTAATTTAGAAATGAATAAAGAATAGTTTTTTATATATCCACGAAGCCTTATCGCGTTCTTAGATGACCGCATCCGCTCGTAGCCTAATTTCGCATGGACCAAGTTCCTTGCTAACACATAGCTTTCATCGCAATTTATTTCCAAAGGTGTGCTCAGCACAATTACGAAGAGGTAGCACTCGCTCGAGTACTCGCGCAGAAATTACACTTGTTCTCCGATGCGCCAATTCGTTCGGCCGGGAATAACGCGAACGGCAACGCATCCGTGCGAGCTGCAACGAGCGTAATCTACCGGAAACGCGGTCACACGCACGCTACAGAATAAAATACTTTAAGGCAAACCCGGTTAGAACGGCTCGTGAAACCACCCCGCCGAGCGCCGGAAGCATAACGATCACAACGGAAGTATATGTCACGTACATGCCGCGTCTCCACGATTCGTTCGCGTCTGTGCACCTGCGAGGAGGGGTGGGGAGAGGGTGGAGGGATTCGTTCGCCAACACGATGACTTACAGGTCTTCCACGACCGCGAGGGTGAAGGGAAAGGGGTAGCAGGGGAAAGAATATCTCTCTGCGGGATAAAGTTTTAACTAGTAGCTCGGGGTGGTCGGAAACTCCGGTGAAGCATATTCGAGAAAATGGCTCGTTAAAGAGTGAGGCGGCGCCGAATCAGGAAGCGGCGCACGATAGGAACAGAGGTCGGGATATGGGGTTAGACAGAAATGGTGGTAGTAGATTGCGGGGCCCGGAGTTATAAGAGGCGGGGAGATAGCGAGTTAAGCATGCAAATGCTTACACAAAATGTAACGTCGATGTCGCCGCATAACCGCCGCCGATGCGCCGGTTGTGCTCCTGCGGTCCCCGTATCACCCCAATCCTCCTCTCGCTCGCAAGGGCGAGCCCCCGTTGAACCGATGCTCGGTCGTGCTCGACGATACGGGAGCGATGCAAATTGCAATGTTGCATACATAATATATACGTACGACTGCGAACGATCCCGGATACGCGCGGCTGTCGAGAGACAGGCTCTCTAGGATCCCCCATATCGTAGGATCTTATTCATAAACTGCTGTCCGAGGATCTAACTGATGGAAAACGCTCGCGGACGTCCCGGAAGTTGCGCAAAGAAAACGATGCGCCGACTTCCCCTGTAGACGTAAAGCTGCGTATCCACCAAAGGAACATATAAAAGATAATAGAGAGTTTTTGCAATACCGTCTTTTAGATACGGTGAACGCTAAAATCACGTTATTGGGTCGACCCAATAGAGAGTTTTTGCAATACCGTCTTTTAGATACGGTGAACGCTAAAATCACGTTATTGGGTCGACCCAATAACGTGATTGGTCTTTCGACCCAATAACGTGATTTTAGCGTTCACCGTATCTAAAAGACGGTATTGCAAAAACTCTCTAATTGGAAACTAAAGTAACGATAAAAGTAACGGCTGAATTCGTTACCGTTACTGTAAAAATGTAACGACGTTACCGTTACCGTTACAGACAGAAAAAAGTAACGATCGTTACCGAAAAAAAGTAACGAAAACGGTAACGGCGTTACAAGTAACTTCCCAACCCTGTAATATATACATACATACATACTTTTACGAAAACACGCAACAGAAACACAAATGTTGCTCTATGTTCCTTTGGTGGATACGCAGCTTAATGGCCGCGCGTCATCGTCGACCGGATGGAAATGGAACCGATGAAAATCCCCTAACTGATGCTTTTAATATGCGAGGAGGGAGGGGGTGCCAGGCAACGAGTTAATGCGGGGCGTATCCATCCATTGTCTTCGGCTGGTGGATTGATGGATTACGACGAGAAGATACATCGACCTCTCCGAGCACAATCGCGATTCGCTTTCGCACGGTCGTCCGCACCGCACACAAGGCCGCTTTTAATGTCCGTCGAAAGATAATTTACAGGCAGACCGCGCAGACTGATATCGCGTGCAATTAACACCCTGCGCAGTTGGAATGCTGGGAGTCTGCCACGTTCAATTTCGCACGAGTAGTTTAATCCGCAGCGTTCGTGGAGTGCCCGATTAATATATTAATCGACGACCGACGTTCGTTAACTTAAGAACGGCCCATGAGATAATATTCATCGAAGCGTGAGGTCATAAATTCGCTTCCGACCAACGTTGCGAATAAATATTCGTGTTTTTTTAAGCTGGTGTAAAATCGCTTTGCATAGACTCGTACATAAAAGAGCTTGGGGTAATTTAAGTTCTTGTGTTTCCGTCTATTCATTTCAACGCTCCAGTCACGAAAGAGATACGGTAAATATTTTCAGAGAACTTTTTCCTTTGACATTTCGGGATTATAACTTCAAAGAGATTTTCTGGATCATCTAAATCCGGAATTTTCGGATTATAAAATATATATATGACAAAAAGTATATTTAATTAATGTATTGGCATGAAAAATCCTGAAAAGAGACATTTATAATGAAGACATTTATATAATGAGAATTTATAATAAATGAAAGTATTGCACTTTAAAGTCATTAAAGGCAAAACTTTTACGTGAACCTTTATAAAATTATTTTTGCTCAACTCCGAATATTTCGGGCCGTAGAAACCATGCATGCCGTTTATCTATTAATATATAAAGAATGTATGTGTGTGCGTGTGCGTGTGCGTGTGTGTGTGTGTGTGTGTGTGTATTACGTTGTTCACCAAATTAAATAGCGAAGCGCAACGTGCGACTCGAATCGTTTGCGAGTGGCGTTTACTTATCGCCGGCAGATCCCAGAAGGTGTTTCGCCGACGTCTTCGCCGATATCAGAGAAATACGGGTGGCATGCCAATTGCTCGGCTTGTTCCGTTCTCCATTCGTGCAGAAGCAGCCGTGCTGGAATATCCGGAGAAGTACCACCGGGGAATTCATCGCCGTCCAATTTTGTCACGCGACCTCGCAGAACGTCACGCACGAAAAGTCGCGGATATGCGCATCGGGGTTTATATATTGATGCGTATGCGTTGCGTAAGATAGATTTCCGCTTCCGATTCGTTTTCACTCCCCTATACACGACGGCGAGATTTTTTCTGGTGTATATTGATCACCGAACGAAGATAATTTCGGTACTGTACTTTGATTTTTTACTATACTTTTATTTTTTATATCGTTGCATATTTTCCGTTTTTTTTTTCGAACTGCGTTTTTTTTCTCATTGCACGTTCGCTTGTATGACATAAACGATACGTAAATTTAATGAAAATTCATTTGCTTTCGGTTTTCATTTTCTCTGAGCGTTTATATGTTACACAGAATATTATTTTACATTTTGAGCTAATTTAAAGTTATAACATTAAACACTATATATATATTACCTTTACAATAAACACTATGCACTAATTAACACAATATACATTTGATTTGTAAAAATTATAATATATATGGCAAAAATTTGTGAAATTTGTTTTTCTTATTCTTTTGATATTCAGAGTCCACTCTCTAAATGAAAATTGGAAATTATATCAGTAAATATACAAATATTTTCGTTCAAATTTTCAATTCTAATGTATGAGAATTTTTGATATTTGCTACGATATTCGATACATTCTATGGGGCAAACGATGAGACAAGAAGAATAAAAGGGCAGCCCTGCAGCTTCCATACGGTCGGAAAGAATATCTTTTTCCCCTTTGTTGTTGCTTTGCGCGGCAGTTGGAAAGTTGTAAACGAAAGATCTTCCGAACTAAGTTTCTTCCAGCGAAGAGAATGTGACGCGCCACGTGCAACGAATATGAAATAAGTGTTTATTCAAAAAAGAGGAATAAGTGGACGCGTCCATATCTACAAAAGCGCAGAACGATAAAGTCGCTTATAAATAGCGCCAATAATAAAATAACAATAATTATGCACAGTAACGTAGTATAGTTAATAATAATAATGGGTATCTTTGATTTGTTTAATTTATAACTAACTTGATATCGTATATATTGTACTAAATTATAAGTTTGTTAACGCTGATAGTTATTGTTAGACAAAAAGTACAAATTTGCATTAACTTTCGAAACTTTGATAATTACAAAAGTATAATTTTAATAACGTATATATATATATATATATATATCTTTTTTGATTAAAAAGATTTTTTAATTTATTTAAAATATATCTTATTTATTCGCGCGAAATATGTTTTATTCTACGCTTACGGTACAGTTATTTCGAGCATCCAAAATGGTCAAGTAGAATGTTATTAAACAAAGTTAAATTAATATCCGGAAATTCAGCTTACACACAAACAGAGTAACCGCCCTCGCCATCTTCACCGTGGAATACGAGACATTGGGATACTCCTGGAATCGTGGCAAACAATTTGTCCGTGAAACCTCAACTTGACTTAAGCCACAGTCTAGAATTTGACCAACCAATGCAGGAAATCGATAATTGCAACAAAGTGGAGAAGAAAATCACAGAACCGTGTGAAAACAAAAATAACATTTGAGCCGCTTATAATATTTTGGCCTAGAAACTTATGGAAATAAAATCGCTACTTTTAATATTTTATTATCCTTGCTGTTACTTTTTTTTTATACTTTCCGAAAACTAATGGTAATTAGATAGATTTTATATTATTATATGTGTGAATATCATTTATACATTTATAATTATAACAGATTTTAATTACTAAAATTTAATTTGCCAGAACAAAATGTGTAAAAAATAAGATACTTTATATTGATCTTTTAATAACTACATAAGTAAATACCTATTAGTTTTTACTTTAATATAATCCTACATAAAATATTGTAATATATATAAATTTAATGTACTGTATTTTTGATAATAATAACGGCTTAATAAGAGCTTAATAGCAGATAATGGTGCATAATTCATTACATTATTTTCCAGAAATCAATCTGATATTATTAATTTATTGAAAACACATAGGGTTTTCAGATTAATATATGGAAAACAATTTAATTAATTAAGCATCTCTCTGTCTCCGCTTATAAGTTCTTATTAGTCTATTGCTATTACCAACTAATTGCACATTTAAAACTTTTATTATTTCTTTGATGTACTGCAATTTAGCAAAGCAAAATTTTATTTGGCATTTTATTTAATATAATTACATTGTAATTATGTTATAAAGTTTAATTATGTTTTTCAATACATTAAAATTAACGTTTTGTGATGTGAAAGTAAAAAATAAAAAATGATATTTTTTATGCAATGAATAAAAAATACTTGCAATTTTATTTTCATACTATTTACTTAACCGCTATTCCTAAAGGAATAAATTCATTCGTCCATGATTACTTTCTTTTTGCTCGCTTGGCTCGCTTGATTTATCTGTTATCCTCTGTCGTTTGACATTACACGTTATTCTGGTGTCTCGTTTGCTCAGCCAACGTCCACCGATGGCCAAAAGGTACAAATTTTCCGAAGAACAATTTTCGACGACGTGAGAGAAATCGAGTCACGCCGTGGCAGGACTTTGCACCACAAACTTAGCTCACAGTTATGAGTTTGCGACTGTCCTCAGACATCACCAATGCGCTAACTCGACACGTACTCACGTCTACGAGGCGATAAAAATGAATTTTGTTGGAAACGGGCCAACAGAAAGAATGGATGAGCCAAAGAAAGCCTGTTACGACCCCTTATGACCTGTTACAAACTATCGCTGAAAGTACGTTACAACCACGCGAGACTAGACAACGATTCGCCGCGAAAGTAAAGAAAATTACTTTGAGAAACGCAAGATATTTCTTAGCTATAGATTTTAATTCTTGTGAAGAGTGTGTATCTACGAGCGCTTGGTAATTAGACTACAAAATCAAGCAAGGAAGCCAAGAGAAGAAGATTTGTCTTTGAAGAACTCGTCAATTACGAAAGACCAACTTTCGGATGTGTAGACGGAGCTTAACAACTAATTCGATTTTTATAACAAACTCGGTGCACGTCTCCACAAAATCAAGCGAGAGAACGCAAATTCTAAACTTTACTTTCGAAACGTCTCCGTCTTACGGTTGAGTTGACATGGAAATGAAAGGAGCTCCACCCCTCAACAAACTGAGGTGTAGTTATTTGATTTGTAGCTTTTCCGACAGTAAAATATGAATAAAATCCACACTGATATTGTTATTTTAATTCTCACGGCCTACCTGGCTGAAATGATATCGCTTTTTGTTTTCTCAGGATAAATTTAGTATCTAGTATCTCTCCGTAAATCCATGGAAATCACGATTGTAAGATAAATGTATGCGTATAATAACAATCCTGTAGTGAAATATCATATTGTTGCTGCATAACGAAAATATATGGAAGAAAACACAGTTACAGTTACAGTTACCTATACCATTAATTTAGAAAGAACGAATCAAACACAAATAATAATTAAGAATTCCAAATTAATTCATCCAGATAATTAATTCTGTTTTTCTCTTTTTTTTACTCTAAATAAAATTGCTAAAATTACTCGTCATAAAAACGTATATCTATGCGTATGTCATTAAATGCGCGCATCTTACAATTAGATTCAAGTATTCTAAACAATGACAGATATATTCCTTTACAACAGAATAATTTCTTGACCTAAATAAAAGATGTAGGAAACATTGTGAAAGAAATCCAATGTATCTGCAATAAAATAAAAAGTATAGACGAGTAACGTGATATTACAAGAAAGAATTAAAGAGTTTTGTAGAAATCGGGAATGGAGCCAGCTCTTTGAATCCTTAGAACAATTTCTCGAGATAAGGAGTTACGTACCAATGGGAAAGTATTTCCTTAATTATTGCTTTTCTGGATACAGTGCCAAAGAAAAGAAATAGAAGAGTATTGGAAAAGGGATCTTTGCAGAGAGACTCTTGACTGATAGACGCGTTTCGAGATAGATAACAATCTGCTACAAAACGAGTAAAAAAACACTTGCTTATGTAACTCACTTTGCAAATGAATGCTTTGATATAATGGGGAATCTTTTTTAAGACGCTCTAAGACGATTTAAAAAAGCACCTTAGCAGCATACGTTCTACTTTGTGTATGTGTATGATAACTTAGATTTGTATATACAGGGTGTTACAAAAAGATGTGGACAGACTTTGTGTGCTTGTAGGGGGGGTTGATATAAGTAATTTGAGTATAGGAATGCATGTCCGCTGAAGCCTCATTTCCGTGCTACACGGCTGTGAAGTTGCCTAAATTTCCTGTGTAGGTAAAGTACCTTTTCGGTAAGAGATAGCGAAAAATTTTATTTGGGAAAGCTGTTTGGAATTAAACATCAGGCCCGTATACCAAATTTTGAATCAATCTGCAAGCTCCTGCGTAGTAAAACTTTCCATTTTACGCTTATAGCACTTACTAACCACGGATCGAAGTTGTGAATAAGAACGAAATACTCTCAAATATGTATGTAATTTACAATGTAATGTTTATTTACATACATATTTGAGAGTATTTCGTTCTTATTCACAACTTCGATTCGTGGTTAGTAAGTGCTATGAGCGTAAAATGGAGAGTTTTACTACGCAGGAGCTTGCAGATGGATTCAAAATTTGGTACACGGGCCTAATTTTTAATTCCAAACAGCTTTCTCAAATAAAATTTTTCGCTATCTTTTACCGAAAAGGTACTTTACCTACAGGAAATTTAGGCAACTTCACAGCCGTGTAGCACGGAAACGAGGCTTCAGCGGATATGCATTCCTATACTCAAATTACTTATATTAACCCCCCCCTACAAGCACACAAAGTCTGTCCACATCTTTTTGTAACACCCTGTATATTTATGATTGCAAAAATTGTTTTCCTTCTTCTTTCCAGTTCTTAAAAGAGAATTAACAAGAGCGTAGCGAAATAATTCTTCGAAATAATTCTTCTTATATATATATTAAGATACTCTAGTTTCAATTATATAAATCTTTTATTTAATTTTCGACGTTCTTCACTACTTACCATTTTTCACGCATAATAAGACTATCCTAACAAGCATATATAAAAATGTATTATACGTAAATATATTATACGTAAAAACTACTATATATTTTATATTGTAAGTTCATTAGATTTCTATAAATAATTGTTTTTAATACTGTAGCATTAATAATTATTTAATAAATCTATGGAACCAGAAGCAAATTTTTGTCAAAGTTATTCTACGATTTCAATATGCGACGTTTATCGATACTTGATCTATATAATCTTAATCCTTCATACTTCAAAGTTTATTACTACGTAATAAATAAAATCAATAAAATAGTAAACGTCCGGAAATATGAAGTATAACTCACGTCACTCTCTCCCTTTTCGGATTTACGTTATACTCGTTTGGTAGTACGTGACATCATATTTACGTAGCACACCGTCACGAAACGGCCCAGTTACTTTCATGCACGAAGATTAAAGATCACGAAAACGAGAAGGAGCAAGAAGGTCTACGTGGTCTGCGAGTTTATGGACGTTCGTCTCATCTTCCCCCTATCCCTCGTCCAATTCATCCCCTTACTGCTCGGTGCTCGAACTCGCAGAAAATCCCCCTAGCAAACACGGGCTGCCTTTCGCGCCGGAGAGACTTTTAAATTCCTCGCCATGATGGGAAGAACGAGGTGAAGGGCAAGTTACGAGCGAAGAAGTTTGGATCGTGAACGGAATCAACGCACGACGCACGAGGCAAAATGAATGCCACGTGCGAACAAGATTATATTTCGCACCTGATTATATCTCACACTTTGCGCGTTTTCCTCTCCGACACCATCATTAACATTGATTGCAAATAACATCAAAGAGCTTTTCCGCTTGCTCGTTAGTAATATGCTGCCATATTTTTTTCTGTTGTTTCGAACGTATTGAATAGATTCCTCTATGCTGTCGAGAAACTCATCGGACTGAATTTAAGAAGAAAGATTGCATTATAGGCATAATTGCGGCGGAAAATTAAATACAGGTTTTTGAAAGTTCCCCCCTCCCCCGTTACTGACTTTCCTAACAAGCTAAACGGCAAAAACGTCAAGTAATTTCATCGTCTTTACTGAATTTTTGCTCCTCAATTTTTCCGACACGTAAACCGATCCCGAGTTCAAGCAGAATAAAGAGGAAATTGGAGTCTCGAAATGAGAATTCCGTTTCAAGCTGCAGCAACAGGATGCAGGAGTATTCTTACTAATTACGCAAGCTCTCAAGAGTGTTTCGGCTCGTTTCACCATTTTGTTTAGCTCGCGAGCCAACCTCTCCTTTAGCTTCTCTTCCACCTGTATGTTTCCTCGTTCGTTAACCCCATTTATCTCTCCAGGATAAAACTATTCGAAACTGAGCTAGCAAAACGATATTCGAATCTATTGAAATTGTGCTCAACAGCGAACACTTTAGCTTGTCAAAAAATCGTTGAAATTTTTTAAAAATACGAAGAGACATGGAGATAAGATGAGATACAAATTGTTTGCGCTGATAATTTCACAAATTGAACTAACTCTGTTGTTAATTATTAATAAATTATTATTTAATTTCCATTTCAAATAATGTTGTTAGTTGTTAAGTTTATAACAGCGCGCTCCAAATAATGCAGCGATATCAAAAACAAACGTTTAATTACGTAAAATTATCTCGAAACAAACGCATTCAGCGAATATTGGAAACGATATTTTCATCTTAATTATCCTTTTTATACTACGGTAATTGTATTGAAGCGTATATTTTCCCCCTAAGGCATACGGAATATGTAAATTCAGTTTGGTTTAAAACATAACAACGGATATATTATTACAAAAATATAAATTAAAAAAATCAAATATACGCAACGTGATTTACTGGAGTATTTATGTAAACGGCTATTTTAGTCTATCTGTAATTGGTCCGAATACGATGCGAGTTACATTTGATTTTGCATTGAATGTTACAGCGGAATTTTTAATCGGTTGGCATGTCCTCGCCATCCATTCCGGCCATAAGAGCATCTATATTCATCTTCGTCAATGTCGTTGCACACATGAGATGCACGCCGCGCATGCATAGCAAACGTATGAATTTATGAATATTCGTCAATTCCAGATACGCGAGGGCGACCGTCATTTCAACAAAATTTATTCCGCTCGTCAAACTATTGCGACATACTGGAGAATTTGTTATCACGCACCGCGACATGAATCCTTAACAAATTTTATAAAGTCCGATTCTCATGATAAATCCGACATAAAAGAGAAACGTATTAGACAAGTATAATCTTATTAAAGCACAATTACCTGTCGGAGTAATTTTAAAGTCAAACATTTTAAAATTAAATTAAATATAATATCGTTAAAAGAAAGGATATATATAGACATTTTAGTTCCCGAGGTGATTGATTAAAAACTTAAAACCGAAGAAAGTTTTATAAACGGAATAGTAGACAAAATGGTTAACGCTGAACGACTACTTTGTCGCGGTGCGTTAATTCCGTTAAAATGAGAAAACTTTAAGTGGTTTTGTTAGAGACTGATGTATCTCCGTTCTCCTCGAGAAAGACAATCGGGACCTCGTTTCTATTGTACGCATTTGCACTGAGTTTCACCCTTTTCTCACCACATAAATAACGCACAATTGTTCTCCTTTACATATTCGCACAAACTCCACTCGAGAAACCGCACATAAATTAATTATAACAAAAATAGAAAACGCATTATCCGAGGCCCGAGCGACAACGTTCTTGCATCATGTATGATTAAAAATAAATTTTAATTAACGTCCAAGCTTCCAGAGTGGATAACGGTATCCGGCAAAATTATGGGCAAATAATTTTACGAGATTCGCCAAACAAATGAATGATTTTAATCACACTAGCGCGATAATGTAATCGTGCGCTGATCGCGTGAGCTCGTTGTGAATTCTAAATAAGCTCTGAATCAGTAATATCCATTTTCGATGCTTGCATTTGTGCAAGCGCACTCGTGCACTCGCATTAGTTCAGCGTCGTTACGCGGATACTTCGTCCTTGAAATCCAAGCAAGTCCGAAACCACATAACATTACGACTTGCTTGCTGACATCAAAAGAAAATCTTTACCTTGCGATAGACAGTTATGAAAGATTTATTTTAATTTCGAAAGCAGATTCCTATAACGCTCGCTCAAGATCATGAAATTCAAAACTAGAAATATGCCCTTGAGAAAATAAAAATAAATATTTTTCCTCATTTTTGTATATCGGCGCATTTATATATATTAATCCGCCTACGCGTTTTATCTGAATCTTTCCAATCGGTCTCTGATCCCATAAGGTTCTACATTAATTTAAGCATGAAGATACAGACGTGCGTTTCTGCGGAGTGCTGCGGAAACAAGTGCGACTTCATACTCTCGCGGAGATAAAGAAGATTTATTTAGGGCAGAATCCGAGAACACGTCGGGGGAACGCGAGGGCGTGCTTGCTCCCTAGAAGATCGGCGATAGGTGCGCTTGATGGATGGAAATTGCTTTGCATATTTTTCCCTCATCCCCGTTCCTGGTGAACGGAGTCGCGCGCTACTATTTTTACAATGTCGAGGAAGACGGAAACAGAAGAGCTGAAATTTGTCGATTCTCTTCGCCTCGCGAATGAGCGTCTAACGCTACCGCAGCGTATGAAAACTGCCTCTCTTCGGCATCTCCTTCCCTTCTAAACTTCCGTAAAGCTAACCCGGTAGGTCGGTAAAATATACGCAGTATAAGCTCGCCATTTGAGAGCAACAAGTTCAGAAATGATGGAGCATTTTATATTATTCAGTGTATAGAGTGTCACAGAACTTCGAAGAAACTTTCTTTAGATCACACATAGTAAAAGTTATATATTTAATGTATTGTTTTATATTATTAATTTATGTAAGCGCTTATTTATGAAAATTTTACCAAATACTTATTAAACGATTAATATTAATTAGATTAATATTAATTAAATCACATTCACACAAAAATGTGAAAAATTAATAAATGTTAATTACCAATGCAAACTCTTATTAACATCCGTGTACTCTTTCGCTCACTTTTGTCGTGAATCGTGTGTTATAAAAAATCGTCCCGCGATTTTATGTGAATTTAACATTTTAAGAAGAAAATACGACTTTATGGAATGGTACTTTTTAAAATATGAGCCATTAGAGAACATTATTGATTAGATATAAACTCGGCAACGATTGCGTGGTTTTTGGCAGTGTTGCGATTACAATATGAAGAAACGACAATGTTCTGAACAACAAGATCGTAAAACACGAATATCGCCGAAAGAATATGGCAGCTCCTATGTGCGCATAAATTGTTTTATTCCCGTGATCCTCCGACATTGTTATTGGATGACTAAGCCGTACTCTACTACGATCTGTCTCGTTTGTTTCGTTCCTACTTGCGAATTCAGATTTTATACAAATAGCACTATTTCTACTAGAATATAAATCAGTATACGGGCAGATGTATAAGTTTTGCATTTCTGAAACCGTACTTTATCTTATTGTCGTGCGTATTAGAGCGAGAAAGTTCAATGAGAAATGCGATATTGGTATTGATCGTCATAAAAATAAATCAGATTATTTGCATTTTTCGCCATAAAAATAAATCAGATTATTTGCATTTTTCGCCGATCGAGCCAGAATCATCCCGATATCTTCGTGAAAGCAAATATCTGCAAGCGGAGCACTTATACGATCTACATTTTCCTTGACCCTTCTGGTACAAACCAAAAAGCAGCCCGACGAGGCTGCAATCCGCGCATATTTGCATAATTTAATGGGAGAGCTCCCATTCTTTTTAGTTTTCCAGAAATGAGCAAAAATTGATATTCCGGGAAAGTTTGCGCGCAAACATACTCAAATATCGGCAAACTAGATTCCGCGAGCGCGCGGAGGCGCGCAACGAGATCACGGTCGGGGCATCGTGCGAGGCGGGTGGCGAGCGACGCGAGGACGAGCGAAACGTTAATTCGAGTTACGAAAGCTCAAGGTAGCAACTTTTAAACTGTTTTCAAAGGGCGTTAGTTCTTGCTCCGCGCGCGGTAACTACGCCTTAATTGTCGCGCAGAAAGAAGCCCGAGGCCCTCGCCTCGTTAGAGTTGCAAATGGGCCCGCCCGCAAATTATGAGCGCGGATTTCGAGATCGTTGGTCGAATTGCCCCTAATAACGGGGGAAACGCGACGACGGAATTCGGACAAAGACCCCTACGTCGTAAGGGGATTGGAGGGGCGGGAGGGAGATTGGGTGGAGCAGGGTAGAAAATGGCGAAACCAAGAAAAAGATTGGGATATTAATCGTCTCGACAAATCGGCCGGAATGAGACTAACAGAGCGAATGATGAGCGCCAATCTTCTCGTTAGAGATTCGTAATCCGGCTCAAGGTTTTTTAATTTCTCCTAATCCGCCTTCTTCCGGGCTGCCAGCTTTTTTTTTTATCCTGACCTATGTCGAAGGATTACCCTCGTTGAATGGCGAATGAAGCTACTCTTTCAAAAATGAAACCCTATTCTTTGTTCGGATTTTCCAATTTATACAAGCATCGCGGTGAGTGACGCACCGAAGTGACTTATTCTATGCATTTTTATATAAAAATTACAAACATATTTCTATAAAACTAACACACAAAATTACTTTAAGAATATTTGCCATATTATTAAATACACATAATATAAATTTATTATTAATACACATTATATAAATTTATAGCAAATAAGCAATTAGGTCAACTTAATTTACTTAATCGCATTATATGTCGCAAATATTTTATATAAAGGAATTTTATATAGAGCATAAAGTAACTTTTTTTATACCGTTTAAATATATCACTCCTTCCTTATATGTGCTTCCATATATACTTTTTCCAATATCGAAAGAAATTAAGTGAAAAGTCACACGACCTATTTCTGACGCCTTTCACAAATGAAGAAAACTGTTTTATTAAAAATTCCTTAATATAATAAGCACATTTTAGTTTAAATTCGCTTTTTTCTATATCATTATCAGCTTTCTAAATTTATGCACAAAACTATACATTTATATAAAATACCTTTTACAATGTCTAATATAAAAAGCTCGGTTGACCTGCTTCCTCTCGCTAAGCATTAAACGTTCCTGTAATACACACATGTTCGTTCCCGAAGGATTTGTCGTCGAGACAGCTTTGTCCTTCCATCGACGAGACGATCAGCCGTTTAACTTTTAACCTTTTCTGTTCTTGGCAAAAGTGCGAAACAATGTTTCGTATTATCCAAGACGAATTCTCTTGCATTTATATTGTTAAAGAAGATAACAGAAATTCTCTGAAAATAGAATCATAAACGCACTAACAGGAAAAGATTATAATATATTACATCTATTCTTAAAGTTTAAGACGGATGTATTATACTATATTTATACCTTTTCATTATTGTATATTGTTCTCATTATTGCATATTGTTAGATTAAACATTCTTGTTTACTTCCAAACATAATTAATATCCAAAAGTTAAATTAATAATTAATAATTTATAATTATAATACCAGATAACCAATATACAGACGACCTGTATACGATCGTTAACAAAATGCAGTGTCAAGGACTATAGCTAAAATTAGTTACGTAATGACTCAGAGACTTAGACCTGGACGTTCAGAAAGCTGCGGATTTCCGTGACGGAAAGAGGAACGGCGTCACGTTGCGGAGTATCTCATGGAACGAGGCCAAAGCTTTCGAGAAAATTTCAAGACTAAAGCTATTCTCGTTTGTTCTAACTTCTCTGTGTACGCTATTAACGTTGCTATTCCAAAGACGCGAAAAGAAACTCATTAAGTTCTGAAAGGCACGTATGAATTGTCATTTATAAAGATTAAATAAATGAATGTTTTACTCTAAATCGATTACGCTTGTAACAATTTTGAGCGAGGATTGTTTATTTGTGTCTTTTAAATTACTAATTTATATAACAATATGAACAAGCGTATCTTTGCATTAGCGAGAATGGCTTCATCCCGCAAGAAATAGAAGTCGTATTCGCATTTAATATCCGAGAGATCATAGCAGCAATTTCCAATTCCGATATTCAGGAAATTTTTATCGCACGCTGATTAACTTCTTCCGCATTGATTAATTCTTTAAAGTTAACGTTTCCATATTACGGTATAGGAAGAAATTATTGCTGATGCAATACAATCCTATTTTTATTTTATTCCGTTATACAAAAATATTTAATTTACTATAATAACGTTTGTCTAATTGATTTAATATTTTTCTTATCTTTGAAGTAAATAAAATTGTAATATTCAGGTTCTTCATTCGTTACGTATCGTGTGCACATTATCCATGTATCTGATGCGAAATGCATTTGTGTAGTGAAATGGCATCCGCAAAATGCCACTTGGATTCAGACATCAAAAACGATTTCGATAAAAGAGCTCTCAGTCTTTTCTAAATTCGTTCTCGTTCAGTAGTTTAATGCGATCCGATGCCGAAGGGTCCCTTTCGACATTACTAACTAATCCTAGATCACTAATCGCCGAAAGGCTACCAGGGAGTTCCACGAACGAAACTCAAAGAACAAAGTGGAAATTCTCGCGTGTCGGAGAAGCGGAGAGTGCCTTAAGCGAAGTAAGAATAATGAGAAGGAAACGTGCACGACGGACCTATTCTGTAATTTCTCTGTAGTAATATAACGGCAGATTATCCGAACTTGAAAAGCTAAACAAATTTTCTCAGAGATACCATCATAACGAGATATTATAAAATTATTTAATACGTATTTAAATTATAACATAAAATATGAAAAAATAAACAGAAAATACAATGACGATCATTTTAATTAATAGTTTTTGTATTGGCATTAATTAAAGTATTGTGAAAACGATTCAAAGTTAAACAATTTTATTGTATACGTGAGCGTTAAAATAATTAACAATTATTAAATAATTAACAAAAATTTCTACTTCAGTTAACTTTAAATAAATTTTCCTTAAATTAAATTTAAATTTTAATAATTAAATTATTAACCTTTCGTAATATGACTTATTTTATTTTATTTTAAATGTATATTAGATATATGTATCATAATGTAAATTTATCAAATTAAAGAAATATTTTAGTCTCATTACTCGTTTACGTGCTAAAGATATTAAAATTCCGGTCCGTCGCAAACGTTACGCTCGTCGCAAGTCTCGAAGAAATCTTGATCTCAAGAAAACTTTGTCGCACGGCAATTCATTATTACGTCGCGATTAATATCTCGTGAACAATTTATTATCACGAGACATTATCTTCTTGAATTTATGTTGATTATCTCTGCTAAATTTTAGTAATATTAATTCTATCTAAAAGTGCAATTGTATTAACGAGAACTAAAGTGGCGTATTCGGCTGTCCTTTTCTTTCTTTTTTGCATAAAATAAAAAATTGATAATAATGTAATCCGGTTAAAGATAAAAAGAGTAAGTTCACAGCAGAGTAGATTGGTGAGAAATTGTTGATACCGTCTCCTGTGAGTTACTGTAAGAGAGCATGTTTTTGCATTATTCCCCCCTCATGTCATCGGATCCAATTTGCTTTGTGACATAGTTGCAACCCGACGTAAAACTGTCTCAAGGACCTGGTTTCCTTGCCCGTGGCGTCATTCCTTTTTCTTTTTTTCCTTCTCCACCCTCCATTTTCTCCTTCGTACAACCCGTTACACTCTCGGGAGTAAAGTGCGTTTTTCCTTGCATTCGGCTCGACTTTCCATCCTCACTGTCTCTGCGTTCACCGTTTCTGTTCGTATCGTCTTTATTAAATAATATCTACTTCGTTGAATGTCATGAAATACGTGTAGATTGAAAATCCAGTCCGAGCCACCCCGTTATTGGGAACGAGCGCTTTTGCGGAATGAAAAGCTACGTACTGGATGAGCCGTTTCAACAGGCTTTTAATCCTTGACCTCGACAACAGCAGATATTTTCGACTGTCTCTTATACACATCTAGATGTGTATAAGAGACAGGGATGAGCCGTTTCAACAGGCTTTTAATCCTTGACCTCGACAACAGCAGATATTTTCGAGCAGAATGGAATAATAATCTCGCTTGAATCGGGTTTCACGTTTACAGAATTGCATTTGTGTCGCATTACGTTTTGAAATCGGCGATGTCTACAGACGTTGAAAAGGAGAAATCTCGACAATGTAAAATGAAATTGCCAAAATTGCAAGTTCTCTATATATACAGAAAAGTTCTCAGTCCATGAGAATAGAAAGAAAAATCAGAAAAAAAGTATTCATTTCTTTGCCATTACTGCCACGTTTCACGGCGGATAAATGTCCCCGCAATAACAAGCCCGCGTTGCTTAACGTCGCGATAAGTATTTTTTTTTCTCCCCGGCATAAACAGTAATGAGAAAAATCGTGTACATATTTTATCTGAGGCGTTACAAAATTTCGTTTCACTCTCAACTCATAAATTCTAGTTCCATTTTTCGGTGTTAGTATATTTTATGGCGGCTACCGCCGCACGGTTGCCGCGTTCTACTTTTTTCCACAGCGGGGTGGCATTTTAAGTGACATTTATCGATCGTAAATCGTGATCGAACGGTCGGTTTGGACACCGTTACCTTGAGCGTTCGATACAATCGATTAACACTTTACGGGAGGATCGTTGCGAATAACGAGATATCTAACGAGATTCACAACGTTGGTATCTTTTACGCGTAGTCTCATGATATCTCCCTGTTATTTGTTTTCGTGAAATATTCATCGCGTGCAGTTCCGCCCGACGCCGTGGAAAAGGAAATTTAAAAGCTGCAGCTCGCCCAACAAGACCGGCCGGTGAATTTTATGCTAAAATGCCTTCGGAGAAGACTGTAATATTTGATTAACTCGTTGACGAGAAATTCGACAGCGCATAAAAGCAATTGATTAGGCTATTTGTCGTATCCGATACCGATTTTGATACTGAAAAAAATTTCGAGAATATATTCGAAGAAAGAATTAAAATAACAATCACGTGCGAGTCAGAAGTGCTAAATTATTTTTGAGCCAAGCAATAGAAATTTTCATCGCATTTATGTGTACAAAATGGGAATGCAATATGAAACCTTTATTCTCGGAAATCCAAAAATACATTCGTTATTGTTTAATAAAAATATTTCAAAATTTTACATATAATTCACGGTACTGTTGATCCGTCTATTATTTTTTCCGAGTAGCTTTATTCGCTTTGTATTAAATCCTAACATTTTAAATAACTAAAATTTTGGTTAAAGATGAAATTGCTACCGCCATTGCGTTAATAATAAAATTGACATTAATAATAATGTCAACGTCGAATTGTTGAAATATAATGATTAAGATAATTATAATTATATCGCTATTAATAATACGTTATAATTAGTTATATCCACACATAGTAAAAAATAGCACAGGATAATCTTAAATAACAGAATATTATTTCGACTGATTGAATATTCGTGTCATGAGAAATACAAGCTTTTAATCAGTATTCTACAACATTTTATATAACTAATTAAATGAAAATCAAATCGCTTTAAACTTCTACTAAATTTATATTAGGTTATATCCCTTTCAATATTTTCCTAAATGTATACTTGTAAAATGAAAATATCATCTATACCGAAATATAAAAATGAAATGATATATAATTATAATTACGAACGTCTATTTATATATATAAATAATAACTTAACTACGACTTAAATAAAGTTATAATTAACATCAATATAATTGATGTCAGCACTGGAATATTATTCTCTTCAAATATCATTTTTTCCAAAATGGAAAATACTTTAGTAGAACGAAAGATATATTCACTGTTTCTCCAACCAATCGATATTAAGGAGTTGGAAACAGTGCCAAACGTGAACAGAGACTGGAGCGAATGCGAAATAGTCTGATATTTCGCTCGGCAACAATCCAACCTGTCAATCCTTGCTTTCGTCCTTCTTTCCCTTCGTTTACCTTTGCTTCACATCTACTGAATGCGATGGGGATAGCTCAACTCTTATTTATCGTGGCGCATTTATCGCACCCTAAGCGCGCCTCTCTCTCTTTCTCTCTTACATCTCTTATTAAAGTACAGCGGCGTCGGAAATCACATTGGAATCCTTTGCGCAAGGCCGACCGGGCATACTCCGGGTATCCTTCCTCTAGGGCGAATCAGCTGACACGGGGAGCCCGAGAAAATAAAGAGCATGAAACGACGAGGCCAGGGACGGATTCCTCAAAGTCTGAAGCTTAACCGTTTATGTGAAATTGAAACGCGAAGTGGTCTGCGACTGCCCAATGTTTCAATCCGCTGGTGTGCCAATAACACCCGGCGGAATCTAACGGACGGCTACGTCTCGCGTTATCGAATAACGATGCATTATCGACCAAACGCGATAAAAACTAATGCGGATGAAAAACACGATAAGTTTTTACCGCTTCGTTTTAAAGCGCTCGAGGACGAAGTCTGCGGACACTCCTCGGCTATGGACCGGACGGTACTCCACAAACGACTATTCCTACCGAAAGAATTAAGTCGCGCTAGCCGCATCACGCAGATGCGCCCCTGCGGGAAGAGTCTCCGAGGGGTTGGACGTTCCAGACATTGGCAACGCGGGTGTCTACCCGCGTTGAGAGTCGCGTCTAGTGAGGTATGTACCTAGCGTACTGGAAAGGCGAGTTCATAGAGAGCAAGGCAGAGTTCCAAAGATATATTGCTGGCTCAACAACCTTCTAACAATAATCTATACCTAACTTCCACCGCGTCCTCCTCCACTGCCTTCACCCTTCTCGTTCCGACGTTACTTCACCCTGTTTCTTCCTCTCCCTCCCTCTCTCTCTCTCTCTCTCTTTCGCCCTCTCTCTTCTTGCTTGCTGTTGAACATGCTACATAGCCCCAAGCGCTTTCTGTTTCTCTCGCCCCTGTACAGGGTGGCCCGTTTTCCCTTCTCCATGATATCTTGCGAAGTGACAGAGATACGAACATTTTGTTCGAATGGAAGTTGAATAGCTCCGCAGCGGGATCGATTAAATCTTTAAGAATAAATCTGAAGAGTGTCGGGATCATTTTGATTGACCTAAAATGTTTCTGTACTGTCATAGATAACACTGAGAAACATAGGTTTAATATAAATCATTATTATTATTACTGAGTTTCAAGAGCTCATTAAATTCTTAATATTATTCATCTGCTTGAGCTAAATCTTCATTAATTTTCAAGAGAAGTAATTTCGAAAATTTAGCATATGATACAAGATCTGGTATAGCATCCTCAAATATTGCTCAAACTTTCTCGAAAACTTTAAGTTTTAGCACACATCATTTCACATAACATGGGCCTTAAAACTATTTGACTTTCATTTGAACGGGAAGCAAACTGCTTCCTACGACCTAAAAATAAATACGGATATATAATTGCCAGTGGAAATGAAACGAACACCTCGTATATAGGTACGTCGTTTCAAGAGCCTTGAAGTTAAACTCTCCAACGAACCGCTCGTAATTTCACTTGCGCCACCCTGGCCCGTGGAAGTGTTTAACGTTACGTAGCTGGCAGGACTTCCTTGCCGTTTGTGTCCACGGGCGTATCCTGCTGCCATCAATATGACATAGTATCTCCAACAATAGCTTCACGTTTGAAGACGCTGTTTGCCTTAGCGTGAACACTCATTAACTGGTAACTGATCGTAACTCAAAGTTCTGGCAAATTGGCCAGCGTTAAGTATCGATTTACCATTACCAAATTATCGAACAATAATACTTATGAGCAGAATATTACATAAGATGAAACACAAAAGGATCACACAATGGTATTAAATATGTATATTTATATTGAAAATGCAATATTAAACTAAACAAAAATTAATGGTATTTCATTTTATATAAAAAACCAAATAAAAAACAGTTACAATTATACAAACTGTTATGCGAGGTTTATATAGAATTTCAAATTTATTTGCTGAAAATAGACATGACCTTTTTCTCGATAAATATTTGACATTATCTTCCCGGAGATTATCTTCTTTCCCAGCTTTGGTATTTCCGATATTAAACTTACTTAATTTAACATTTAACTTGATCTTAATTTTTACATTGTTTGAAATTTTATTACAGTATTTTACTAATCTATTTAAAATTGATTAACAAATAAAGTTTTGATATCTCTTCCCATTTCTAAAAGTTAATTAATGTTTTATATTTTTATTTTACAATTATGTCTTTTTTAATTTTAAGTTCTCTCGCAGAAGAAATGACTTGAAATTTATCCAAAAAATGTTATATGTATCAAACATAGTATAATTTATAAATGTATAATAAAATAATTATCATTAACAAAATATTACAGTTTTATTGCACATCGAACCAAGAGAGAGAACTCGTTTTTCATTTTGCACACTACGATCAAAGTGAAAAAAGGAAGGATCTGCCATCAAAATTGAAATCACGAATTACGTACATTTAATTGTAAAGAACATACATAATTTAAAGTTAGTTGTAAAGTCTTCTGTATCATCCGCAGAGAACACGTACATTCGCAAACACATTCACGTCAACCAACAGGATTTTCAAACCCTACGCCGGCGCTCGTTTCCGCGACCCGCTGTCTACGGAAGGACACTTCCCCTTGTTAGCCCCGGATCTTCGTCGTCTGAGTCGACGTTGTGTGAGCATGCTCATCCTTCCACAGACTCGTCACGGCGGTTACCGGGATCACGAGTAGGAGGTTTCCCGAAAATTCGAGTGTCGTCGAGTGAACTCAACATCTTCTCGTGCTTCGTTCTCGAAGTGCTGTTCGCGGCGACGATACAAAGAGGGAAAGAGAAAAGAGATATAGAGATAGTGACGGAGGGATATTCTTGGAGCGAAGCGTGTCAAACAATGCTGAGGAGCCTACGTCGCGCACTTATCGCGGAGGAATCCGCGTCGCGCTTATGTCATCCGGCATGAGAAGTTTGAAGCGCTTGCGGGAATGTTTGCGCGAATGTTGCGACGCGTGTCACCTCGGCTCGCGCTCTGTAATTTCACTGTATCCAACTCGTGGAAAAATTAGCCGCGCCGCGACGTGACACGAGAGATACAGCAATGATCGTGCTTGAACACTTCACACGAAATGGAAACACTACAGGGAAAACCCGTAACTGCCAATCCTGTAACCGTTTACCTGCGGAAGCCGTACATATACGCCCTGAAAGAGTATATCATTTGCAAAAGACGTATATATACGTTCGATCGTGAATGAAAAATCCGTACATATGCCATGTCCCGCACGTGACGAACAGTTGAAACATGCCACAATTAAAGAGTTAAAATTAATCTCCTATTAAAGGCGACTATATTTGCTAAGGGTAATATTAACTGTGGAAGATTATAGGTTTATATAGGAAAAACTTGGCGAAAACTTGATAGATATCTGCATCGCCAATATTTGTCTTCGCCCCGTATTGCGCTTCACTTGTGTTCGTTTCTTTTACTACAAAAGCATCAGGTCTGTGTGTACACTGTTCATGCGCACTGTATGGGGATGATTCACCGTTTTTCGTTCGTGATCTTTGTTCATTCGATTTAGCATGTAATGTGTGCTGAAAAAAAATCGAACAAAGAGCTAATGGTTTTTCCCCGAATCATCCTACTATAGGAGCTTTATCGAGCACCCGATAACGCGAATTAAAAGCGTTAAGCCGTGTCGTTAAAATAACAACCCTTCGCGTGACGCCGCGTGGCAACAAAACGACGGGAAAAAGGGTCGTTTCGTCAAGTGGCGCGTTTCACGCGCAACGACATGTCCCGCGGGAGGGGGGAGGAAAAGGGAAAAAAACGCTAAACGCGTTGATGTAATTGAGCGTTACGTAGCCGATTAAATTTTACGCGGCGCGTGTGTAGCGCGCAGGAAGCGCTCTTGCATTCTTCCGCGTTCACGCACTCGTATGGCGCTCGCTTTACGAATCGTCGCGTTACGAATCGACCGATGCAGCTGTAATACTCGTAACAGCGCGAGCAAAAAGCGCCGTCGACGGTGCAATTAAATTTGCACCGCAACCGGAAATTCTGTTTCGATCGCACATGCCATGAGCCGCAACGAGATCGAAAAACATCGCAGACGTTGATGTTCGAAATCACGTCGGAGTGCCAATTAAGCGGTGTCTACAATGAGATTTTAAATCGTAAGATTTAACATATTGACCAATCACAATCAAAATTGCGGTTTTATTTTTAGAATGCTCAACTGTGATTGGTCGATATGTTAAGTCTTACGACTTAAAATTTCATTGTAGACACCGCTTTAGTGCCTTCTCTTATACCCCCAGATAGATATCCGACCCAAATAAGAGAACCAATATCAAATTAAGCCTTAATTTTCTGCTTGAGTTATGTGCAGCGTGTCGGGAAAAAATACGCATGACCTTTAGCTGAGATATTTTTTTATATGTCATGCATATAACGTGATTTAAATAAAACGTTTGTTCTTACCGCTGGTTTCGTGAAATGGATATATTTATCGTTATGCTCTTCATTCTATTGGATTCCATTACGCATAGGTACATATTTGAACGTAATCTTTGCGACCAATATAACACCTCGGACCTAGTTTTGAAACAAATCTGATTTAGATCCATTTCTTTTTGAAATTGTATTGAAAACTTATCCACCGTATAACGACGCTACGCTCTCGACATAAAAGTACAGATCCGCGCACAATGATACGAATGCATAAGGAACGAAGAGGCAGACGGTCTGGCTCGAAAATCAGTAATTGAAAACGCAGGAATCTTAATAACGCAATGCACCGGCAGACTCAGCATGTCGCATGCATTATTAAAAACATTGTGTTGGCCTTGCCCCCCCTTTGACTCATTGTACCCATGATACATTACTGATACCGCGGATATATGGCCCAGAGCGAATTGTTGCATTTGCGATAAGTCTGGAAAAAGTAGCCTCGAGGCCAGCTTATTTCCTTTGAAATCACAGCTACTGCGGCATTCATAATGTGCGATCCTTTTCGCGCCAATTAAGCTCTTTATAATCTTACTTTTTAAGCTACATGACGCATGACAGTGTTTTGATGGTATTTAATAGTTAATTAATAAAACCTTTCATTCGGATGCGCGCTAAAGAATGACGCGATGCGGCAAGATTTTAATAAGCTGAAAGTATGCCAGGACAAATATCTATCAAAGATAAAAAATATAACGATAGAAAACGATAGAAAACTGTCTCCTTAATGCAATGAAAATTAATCTATAAAAAAGCTATAAAATTAACCTAAACTCAGGAGACTTAAGCTTCAAAATGCGTGAGGGGGGAACGTAAAAATATACAGGCTGTCCCATTTTAAAGGACCCAGCCGAATATCTCGAAAACTGAGCCCGGCAGACAAAAATGTTTCAGACAAAAATTGCATGGTTTGGAGGGAGCCACATGATGAAAATACGGACTTGACCTTGAGTGACCTTTTCAAGGTCAGGTCAAGTTCACCTTAAATTTTTTTAATGGAACTCCCTATTCTTTATGTCATATTCTTGTAGCTGACTTCAAGACCTTTTCAGAACATTATATTTAAACTCTTTTTAGTGTAGAATTTTCTGAGATATTTTAAATTTTGTCATGATATATTAGATCATTCAAGGTCAAGTCTATATTTTCATGTGGCTCCTTCCAAACCATGCAATTTTTGTCTGAAACATTTTTGTCTGCCGGGCTCAGTTTTCGAGATATTCGACTGGGTCCTTTAAAATAGAACACCCTGTATAAAATATAAAGGTATCACGTAAAATATCACTTTAATTTCGATTAAATTACGTAACGTTTTAGCTAAAATCAACGATTTAGCTTCCGTAAAATGTTACATCACTTATCGTTTAATTATTAATATAAACATAACAGTTGCCTTATTTGTCAAATTCTGTTCTCTCTATTTTGTTTAAACATTTTCTGTCTTCCTGTATACATTTCATAACATTCGCATATCGATTAATCCCATCCACTCAAGCTGACTCTGACTAATTGTGAATCAGCTTTGTTAAAAGATGTATAGGTTTGCGTTTCTCAGAACAGAGCAGAATACACATAAATACAGACAGAACGCGATGTATGTATGACAGCGGAGCACATATCCTTCGAGAGTTGCTTACACGAGCGGTTATATCCTTCCCTTTATTCTCGCTCTCTCCTTGTTCATTTTCCAACGATAGTTTATCATCTCTATGTAGTATACGTACTGTATTACTCGCCAGTGAAGTGAGAATCATTACTGCCCATTGCGCTCTTTGTTCGCTTATTAAATCAACACACATTTCTGTTACTTCTGATATTTATAAGAGACGTAACGTTTGTTAGAAAATTTTACGTAAAAGTTTTTGGTTTTTTTTTCTATCTGGTAAAATGAGCGTAAAACTACGCTTAGGAAAACATTTAAAAGTTAAATGAATTCGAATAAGAATTCGAACACAGAATATCTGAAATGAACGAAACTTTACACGTACTAAATTAACTTTTTATAAAATCGTACCTTTTTCTTCTCTCCTTGTTTTCCACGTTTACATGTTTCTTTGCTAACAAATATGACTTTGTTATAAGATGAATCATAGAGTTAAGACTCTGTAACTTTTGTTGTTAAGGACGAATCTTAAGTGGCAAAGACAATGTAAACTCCGCGGTTGAACAACTAATGCAATTTCGTGTTTATTTCAGTCACATGCTGCAACGTATAGTGATCGTAACTCATTTATTGTAGTCGCTTTACCACGTTTCGAACTTCGAGTGTACGCGGAAGATATAAGAACGGGGCAAAGTACAAACTTCAAACTAAGTACGAATATAATATACTTTCTTTAAAACGCGTGTTTGCAGCAATAGAAACTTTTAAATTTTAAATTTTTAAATATTATTACACAGAAGCGATAAAAATAACAAATTTTTACTGGAATAATTATTATAAACCTGTTTTTTTTAGATAAATGGAGATATAATTATTAGAGAGACTGTCTCATATAAGTTATCTTCATTGTTTTTGTTTAATTTTAGTAAAACTACGAAAATATCAACTTATTAGCTTGAAAAATCATGATTTTTTTAATATTGTGGCAAAAGGAGAAAAATTTCACTCATATTTTATTCAGAAATCTCTTAAAACAGGATTAGAGATTTTAGTCAGTAATCGAATTTCTCAAATACAATATTATCTCAGACATTGCTAAATTGTTGACAATTTATTTCATAAGTTCACAGATCTGTATCTCGTCACAAGTTTAAATTGCATATATTCGTCCATTTCCTGTTAACGTAGCGTCGAATATAACTTGGCAAACGGAGGGACCGGCCGACAAATGGCATTAATAAACTGACCGGAATAAATCGAGAGTATATAACGGACAGAATATACGTCATAAATGTCATATTCGAACAGTAAAACCTGCCGGTTTATGGATTGGTCGCGCTGAATTGTTATAGCCAGCATCCCGCAAAATTTGTAACAGTAGCAAACGATCAAGACAATTTCAGTTTATCGAATAACGCTATTTTATAAAGTTTGTATGTTTATCTTGACTTTTATTTTTTACCAAAAATCTATCATGTCTCCATTTACTTTTTAATTATTAAGCCTATTCTGTAAAATCTAACAATTTATATTGGCGAGATTGTTGTTGATCGTAATTCAAACGATTGATGAAAGTTAATCTTATATTACGTGAAAGATTATGTCAATTTTTGTATTATAAAGCTATGAGAAATTAAAGTCAATAAAAACCATCGTAAGTTTTGCAACATAACTTTTAACTGCAAAGACGATAATACTAATCGACTAAAAGTGAACTGGTTTATTGTTGAACTAACTGCATTATTGTCATGTGTTAGCAAGTTCATTCGGTATTCATGACGAGAAAAGATGATTCGGATAACATTGATTTATGAAATTTGCATGAAGTGTAACGCCAATGCATTTCGAATATTTGCTAAACGAAAAATAAAGCCAATTTAACGAAATGTGTCGTCTCATTACATGTATTAATTATAATGTATATTTTAGCATGCAGCATCAAGCATTCGCACAATTGGTAATATTAACTTTATATCGCAAAAATCAGATAACAGATAAAAGTAACATAATTCTGCAAAATCGTTTGCTTGACAAGAGACACTAGTGCAAGTAATTCGTGCATCATAGTGGTTCGAACATTATTCAAGATGAGAAATAAATTATATTTTCGTAGCTTCAGAGAAATAGAAATTTATTTTTCATCTAATAAATTTTTAAAGAATTTTTACATTTTTAGCAAACCGGCATGGTCTTTAAATCGACACGTTAATTGCGATCTCTAAAGTTGTTTTAAATTTGATTCTGCGGATATCACATCTCATTATCGCTCTTTGCACTCTGTTCATCTTTAACATGATATTTTTCCTTTTTTTTATTTTCGTGCGTAAAGAATATAATGTAAAATTGCACATTGAGCAGGTTTGTTAACTCGCTTCTAGTTCACGAAAGTAACTTAATACACGTTCTTCTACTAGCCTTCACCATAACGTCCATTTATTTCGCTCTTTTACATCGTTTCTCATCGCAAGCCACAATGGCCACGTGAATTAGCATGCCGAGAACTTTCGTGTGTGTGGAAGTGCTAATTTTTCGCGTTTGTTCATTTTTACGGTGTTTCCCTCGGATATATATTTTGCATCGCTCTGACATGGAACGTTCTGCAACATCTAAAATTTAGCAGGAAAGCTTTTGTGTTGAACATAATACACATAATGTGTAATCGAAGCATTGAATTTTGTCGTATAATACGCGATTAAATTAAAATAATCTTGATGCTTTTTTGGGACAAATATTTCGTGTTGCTAACGAAATTCGATCAGTTTAAATCAAACAAGATCGCTGCCCATGCGGATTCAATGGTGCCAATCATTATTAATAAAAATCGATTTGTATTCCGCAGCGTGAAAATAATGAAAATGCACGTTATTTATATACGCGTGCAGCATTGATTGTATGCTTAAATGTGAATTGCAAAATCTTAACACGTTCATGTAGAATAGTTCCGATCTAAATCAGACTTCAATCACATGTTCGATTCGATACAAATTGTTAAATTCTATTCGTTAATTCTATTTATTATAACTCGTAAAAACAATCTATTTGTTTCCTCGTTATTTCCTATCTGAGATAATAACCAATTAAAACAAATGGGTGCAATAAGAGGTATCTCCGATAACATTATTCTTACAAATGTTTAATAAAATAAATATTCGTAAAAGATTGTATTGTTAATAAACAAAAATGTCGAAGCCTTAAGAATGCCATATTCTTAAAGAAGATTGCAAAATCTTACTTGCCGAAATATAGATAAGAACGGTTTAACTGTAAGCCGAATTTGCGGATTAACTAAATCGCAATCTATTGGCTAAATTACATCATCAAGTATATCCGGATATTACACTACTCTTGATACAACGTGTAATGTCGTCTCAAAGTCCTAACTACAGTCGCCTTCAGCGATATCTGCGCTGGTTATCCGTTGCATGAATATATAACTTTTAGTATCACCATACTTAGGGTTGATGTTATTACGCCTATCAGGTAATCCCGTAGCGAACGGTCGCGCAACCGTTGCTGCAGGAGCAAAGGAGAAAAACTCTCTTCATAAAAGTCTCATAGCGATAGGGAGCCGAAGTAATGCGCCTTGCACGCGAAAGTAGAAGCCGGCCGGCCGGAGGAGCAGTCGCCGGCGGAATGCAATTTGTATTAATTTCAACGGAATTAGGAGTTACGCCTTGGGCCGCAATTAAAATTTGCATAAACAAATTTTGCCCGTCGGTTTAAGCTTGGGAAAGATGGGGAAGTCGTTTCCTTACTTTTCTGTCCCCCTTTCTTTCCTCCCCTCCACTCTTTCCTTTCAGCCAGACGCATTTCTGTATCTCTGTCCATCGTTTCATGTCTGCCATTGTACATCGCGGATGCATCTCGCCGAATGGAAAACTTTTATGTTATTCTCAATTGTTTCTCTCGAGTACATATTTTAAACGATGTCTTCTCGCATTGACAACATTTTATATCCCATCTGTACTTCTTGCAGTGCGTATTCTTATCCCCGTAAATTATATGGTGATTTGCGAAGCCTACTTACTTTATCTCACAAAAAAAACGTATAAATCACGCAGTACAGAAAATTGTTACAAGGTTATTGTTAAGGTAACAGGTTTTATTGTATGAGCAAAATGTTGAGAGAAAATTGTACATAACAAGTTCTGTATTTCATTTAAGTTCAAAGCGATGAATATTAAAGAATGACGAAGCAGAGAATTTTTATCAGATAATGTATATTTATCTGCGCAATTTACGGTTGAAAGTCCGACCTGATTTATATATACTTCTCCAATTTACGTTCATATTCTCCCTCATATATTTTCTCGTATTTTCCCTCTTCGGTATAAATTTTTTTGTTTGTTCTCCAGCTTTTTTCTCCTTCTTTCCGTGCCATCTCTTATTTATCGTTCTATATTCTACCGTTTTCTACTTCATTTACTAAACATCCGATAATTTTTTTTTTCTATTTGCTTTCTATCTCTTTTTTCCAAATTTTTTTTGTTCCCCAATTTAGTGCTCATTTTAAAGCGTACTTCTTCATTTCTAAAATTCCGCGATTCCTCTCTCTTTCCCTTTTTCTATCTCTCTCTCTCTATCTATCTGTCGCTATAACGCTTCTCTAACAATTATTTTATGTCTGCTAATACGATGACAAAAAGAGTGTCGAGCGTAAAAAGCTCGCCCACGCCGTCAAAGAATCTTCGTATCAGCTGAGAGGAGGAATTACGCTTGTACATTAGCTTTGACGAGTTGAAGTCCATGGAAGGAACGGGGTCGGGTGTGGCCACCGGGTGCTCGAGGCAAGAAGAGACGAAGCTGAAAGAACAGGGTAGTGCGAGAAAGCGAGGGGCGCGCGGAATCGGAGAGGGACGCCAAGAATAAAAGGAGCGCTTTATAACAAGCAGCACTCAGGGAACTCGACGCCCTTACGGCCGCGGGACCAACGGCGCCCAGTACGTTTAATTAAGTGCAGAAATATTCCACATTAAAGAATTAAGGAGGCGTCTCCGCCGAGATTCCCTCCCTCGGCCGCCGGCATTGAGACAAAAGACCTGCGCACCTTTCTCCTCCAACCGGGAATCCCGTTTCCTCGTGGAAACTGCGCTGAATCTACCGCGGCAGAACAGAGAATTTTTGCGAGAATTTATATAAATTTCACTGCTCGCATTAACAGCCACGTACGACGGGAAGTACGGTTGGATCGGATTTCAACGGACTGGTAAATGCAAAAATAGAAAATCTACATTGTTTTATTAACATTACGCAAAAACTGAGTTTAAATTTAAAATTTAATATAATAGACCCTTAATAACTGACTTTCTCTAATTAGCAATCCATTATATATTTATCTCAAAGAAATTTACAAATATAGTTTTAGACATGAGATATGAATAAGTTTGTTTTTTAGATCATGATAGAAAAGAAAATTATTGAAGCATCATCAATCTCTATTTAGATCTATTTCTGTCGGTTTAGTCTATATGCATCTTGCGCAACGCGATACCGTCCTACTTCACTCTCCACTCAATGATAAATCCACGTCGATGGATAACAGCCGACTTTGCATCTTTTTAATCGCGCCACCTTCGCACGGAAGTCGTGCTTCTTCTTAAAAGACGCAATTTGCCGACTTTCGCTGTCTATCGAGACGCGGAGGTTTACGGGGCGCATTTATGCTGTTCCTATCACAGCGCGATTAAGGCCATAATCCGATAAAATTCGCCCGTTGGGTCGATGGAGGCTAGGCGAGGATGCCCCAGTTTCCGAACCAGCGAGCATCTGATAATGAGTTTAGGTCTCGTCGTGGAAGCGCCGTGGGTAAAAGGGTTCGAACGACTCGAAGACCTCCGGCACTTCCGTCAGCGAAACACCAACATATCGCGAGAGTACCTTACGGCGATACGGTTACGTCATAGCAATCGGTGTCTTTCTTACGAAAGCACTTTTTTCCCGCGGATATATATGGGGGGGGCTTACAGCGATATATTCATTAAGCAATCGCATGGAAGGTTGATCAATAAATTTAACGACAGTAAGAATATGACATTTATGTTCATTATGTGCTCTAATATATAAAATAAAAAATTTTGTACGCGCTGCATTCCTCAAACCCGGTCTTTCTATGATTCACAAATGTGTCTGAGTTCGCGCCAAGCCAATCTTGCGAAATTTCACATAACACATGACACAGAAAGTATGCATGCAACGTTTGTGTGTATGTGTGCGTTGTACATTTACTTTAGTCCAAAAAATCCCTGCGGCATGGCAGTCACTTTTGAGGCGGAGCCTTTACGACGCGAAGGTGCATCAGCTAACTTTTCTCTCCGCAGACAAGAGAGCTTTATATCCTGTACTCGTCTCTGTCTCTTACTCTCTCGAGCGTGCTAGGATGTCATTACATATGTAATCTTATGCTGCGCTACTGTTTTCATTCTCTCTTGCGGAGCCTGCCAAGCTGTCTGCGGAAAAACAATCAGAAATTTCATTTTGAAAGTGAAAATCCGACTAATTCTTGAATACGTGAAATATTATGGGAGAAATATTCCAGAAATTCATACTGTAAAATCATAGATTCTGATTATTAATACTATGAAAATCCCCGTTTAGTGTTAATCTCTTTAAATTATTTCGTATCTTTGGAAACTGACACCAGTATTAAAATTCTCAAAAATATTTAAAAAATCTTATGAAAGGCGAAACCAATTAATTTTGTCTTCAAAATATCATACAGTAAAAAAATTTTCAAGTATTCATTCAGTAATTCTGTAAAAATATTCTTTTTAAAAAAAGGTTCTACATTCTGGAATTTTTATTTTTTAAGAAAAATAAAAATATTTTATCTCAATTTTTTCTACGAGCTAAAAGCCTGAAATACGTGATATCTACTTTTAACCAAAACTAGAAAAGCTTAAAAAGTGTTTGGAAAAAACGTATTTCACCATTCACGATACATTTACGGGTCGTGCCAGTGAAAATCATCGGAAAGAGAAAATACTAGGAGTGAACAATGTGAATTTGAAATTTCCGTGAGAATGAGTCTCTCGAGACGCAGACGAACATTATGCGGGAACTGCAGCAGAATGGCTGCTGCACGGGCAATTGTACCAGACAGAGAGGACACGATCGACGAAATAAAGAAGAATCGATTTATTCGAACGTAATACGCCTCCGGGGAGACTAGACAATGGGTAAATCTTGTTCCAAGCTTCATTATTCGCCCATTATCTGATAGATATAAGTAACCGATATTTAACGACGCTGTTTACATCCTAATAGACTCTAGTTTAATTTGAATAAATCCAACCAAGGTCTTCGTATGACTGTTTATCGTGCATTAAAACGTTGGCAGTTAAAGCCTTAAACATTATTGAAAACGTTATTCAACCAAAAATTGATTTTTATTGAAATTAAAACGGTGAAACATGGGATATATAAAATATATAATGTCTAATATTTTTTAAAAATATGTAAATATATATTCATTTAAAAAAGAAAAGAAAATTTATTCAAAAGTGCATACAATTTAATTAACACAATAATAATCTATTTTGAATACTTTTATAAATAATTAAATGTAAATTATTTCATTTTTACGTTATTCCATAACGTATGTTTTTACGTCGCATTAAAGAATTTCTTAGTATTTTTTCGAAGATTCTTTTCAGTCTTTTTTCAACTAGAGCTTAATATTTTATAAAGTGGGAAGAAAAATGTTAACGTGTCGTCATATTTAATGCTGACTTTCAGAGCATTGTGAGTAAAATTCTTCATGACACTTTCTGATATCATTTTAGTAGAGTCGAGATTAAACGTAGAAGGCATCTTCTTACAATGACAAATGATAATCTTGAAAAAACGAAGCTTTTTGAACAGTCGATGTAAATAACAGAACAAACAAGAATTTTTCTTTTTTATGTAACATATAATGTACGCAAAACATGCGCAAAAAAGCATAATTCTTCTTAAAGTATTTCAACAATCGGCAATAAAAAAGCAAAAGATCATGAGCTTTCGCATTCCAATATCGGTGTTATTATTATAATAATATTACGCGTTCATATTTCTATTATTTCAAATATCCATATTGAATGGATGAATATACTTGCGTCCATGAGATACGAGGTAAACGGACTTCTTTATTATATAGTTCAACGGGATTGAAATAGAATTTCATATAAGTATAATTAATGACCGTTCTCTCTCAAGCGCACTTGTGTAGCTACCATGAAAAACATGACGTCAGCATGAAACACATTCGTCCACGAACCGACGAGTCACGCTTTATACAAGGAAATCTCATTGTTGTAAACATATATAGAGCACCCGTACAATTGTAAGGGTGGTAATATTACAATTTTTAAAGTATAAAGCTCATCTTTGAATACTGTACTTCTGACAATTGCTTTATCGCGTTAGCAATTGAACCGTTTATTTAAAAATGTAGCAGAATATTGGAAAACACGAGAAGAGAATTTATTCGAACAAGGTGTAGTGATAGTAAATATTAATAACGTTTGTCGAAGAATAAAGCTTTCTGTATTTGCGGCCTGTATTTTCCTTAAAAATGAATTTATCTTTGGATAGATAATTTACAATTCATCAAGTATATTTTTCAATCTAAGTTATTTTTTCACATTATTACTTTCAATTAGTGCATAAAAAACACTGTAATAAAAATCGTAGAAAGCTCGATTTGTTTCGAAGAGAAACAATACGTAAAACTCAGATTACTTCTATAAATATATATATATATTTATGTTAATAAATAATGTTAATATTTCTATAAGTATATATAAACATATGCATATATAGTTATGAATTGTAACATTAAAAAGGAAACTAAAAAAAATATATTTCTTATAGTCTTCTTTTTAATGTTAAAACATAATATAACAATAATTTTTGTTTATTATGATATTTTACATATATATAAAATCTCCTTTTAAAAATGTTATTTATTTAGACCTATTACTGAAAGAAAAATTAATCTAACAAAATTTAGAGAATATATTGATCCATTCTGGATATATTTATATGTAATTTCATAATTTATCCCTTTCTGTTTCTCTCTTTACAAATAATTCTTCTATCTGGAATCGTACTTCTCTAACTCATAAAAGAAAATTGTTATTCAACGGAAAGGCTCAAGATAAATTATGCCTGTTATGCAAAGGAACGCATAACGAGAGCACGAAGAACTTGATAGTTACAAGGACAGAGACGTAGAATCAATCCTCGATGTAGATATATTTAAGTTTCCACGCCGCTGTGTCAAACTTAAATCATTAAGGAAATTCATATCAAAGTTTCACTACTATTATTAGCAACAGCCTCGCAGTATGCATAATTTTCTCTTCGGATTGTTAACCGCACTCGCAACCTCTCGTGATCTCACGTATGAGTAGAAATCAGACTCCGAAGGTTACTTAGAGTATTATGAAAATCTTATTATGATTTATTATGAAAATGTTGTCGCTGCCTTGCTGGCGGAATTGCTGTACAAACCGGCATAACGTGATGGATATTTATCGAAGACAGTAGAAAGTAGTAGAAATAAGAATTTAGTTGTTTACCATTTCTTCGCAATAGTGCCGCTTATTAGCGCAACTTTAATTGAATTTACAAAGCTGCTATAATCTTTATCTTCCCTACTAAGAAACTAACTCGCGGCTTTTATTATTAGTTCGGTCGCCGCCGACGTCGCCGCGGCGAGACATGAAACGCGGCCTCGGTTCTCAACTCAACTTCCGTCTTTTAAAACGGATGCGCAGCAGCCCATGGGGGTTAAGTACGAAGGTCGGTTCAAAAGAGCAGGAATCGTCGGCTGGGCGCTCTCTCGGTTACGGTAGCCAAGTTTCTCACTAAATTCACGAAGTTTAGCGGTACAATTTACCCGCGGCGTGCCAGGTAAGTCGCCGTTCCACGCGTTGCGGAGAGCCCAGAGGCGGTTACCAAGTGCGTGATAAACACCGGTGCATTCTGATGAAAGAGCTACGAGAATGGTGAGAATAGCTTTACTTTCGTTCTTGAACTTATGCGTCGGCGCGCCGTTCCGTAATGCGATTTTATAGATCGGGAGAAACATCCCCTTTTCTAGAATATCTTTTTTAGAATATAATGTCACATCGTAATTTTTCTGTAAACTTCTCGTTTTGGAATATACATAATAGAAACGAGATAGAAAGGATCTAACGCGCCATGCAAAATAAGAAAGATATTTATCGAAATATTCTTCAACAATCGGAACTTCGATAGTAAAGTACGTACTTCGTGAATCGAACGGAATGAGGTATTAATATTTGACCGAGTTCATTACCTTGATAAAAAAGTTCGAATTGGTGTCACGATAAATTTATAATCTTTCCAAAGTCGAGTATTTTTTGCTAACGGTAAATTTGTTCCATTGAAAGATTGATGGCTTTGAAGGTACCGCATATTTCATTTCTTTTTCTATCATTTTCTACACCGAGCCGGTAAAAGATATTGTTACCATTTTCTAGTTATTCTCGATATCTCTGTTTTTTCTCTTCTAAGTAAAGCTCTATATTGTTAGAACCCCCGCACACACGTTTAAAATACGTGCATTTATTTTGTCTGTCTCTGCTCGCAACGAGATATTTATATGACGTATGTAGCTCGATTATTGTGATTTGTGATCTCAATTTTTTTCGGAGCGATGGACCGCTTGTTCGTCTATTTGTGGACGATTGCGCCTATCCATCTTCCAGGCTCGCGCTCCGCGAAACCGCGTATCACCGCGAGCCACGCGGTGTGCGCGCGTGTCTGCCGATCGCGATCCTTGGGGGATCAAACGTGGTTCTCCACGTCGCACAATTTAATCAACGCGCGCGGATTTATCGAACGCAGGACGTCGAATTTAACCCCCGTGTTGACCAATTTCAACGGTTTACCCTCACTACCTCGTTACCGGGAGCCTCGGGGTACGTAGACCGGTGGCTTACGGAGGAGTTGGCGGAGCGGAGTTGCACCTACCCTTAACTGTGCCACGAAGAGTTTGCCATGCCGTCGTTACGCTCGGTACTGGGCACGGTTCGAGGGGCGAGGGTATAGATAGTATAGGTGACCTGTAAAAGACTGTAGGTCACCGGAAAAGCGATGGTACCGATAGTTCTAAGAAAATTCGTGTTGCCGATATTACCAGCTTCGGAAAAATGTTTCCACGCTCTTCTCACTTGCTTCGAGAAACGCTAGGAAATAAGAATTTATATTACTTCGACGATATTGCATACTGAAAATTCTCTGAACTCAAAGAAGTCTACTTGAGAATGCTTATATTTATCCATGTTTATTTAAAGCTGTCCCTTCTTTACTCTCATGCTTTATTTGTAGAAACATTCTTTACGTTTCTATTTGACGTAACCAAAGGGAAAATATAATAAAATTATTTTAATTTCTGCGAATATCATGCTCATTGATCTCGACTCAATATTATAAAATAATTCAAGTTATACAATAATATACGATAATTCATGTTATTGACATATAACATTAGATATTACAAATTGATGTACAAAGCATAAGTCATGCAATTAATTTAATAATAATCTTTCTAATAATTAATTATTTAGCTTCTGATCTTAATAGGAATTTTTAGCCTTATTTTTTTGAAATTCTCAAAAGCGATCGTCTAACTAAATTAATATCTGCCAAAATATAGGTACATAGAGCTTTGCGTTAATTTAATTTCAACCTTAATCGATCCCCTTTTAAACCGCTTTACCCACATGATCCTTTATGTGACTCTCATTAGAAGTGTCACTCGCGCGACTTGTTACTCCAACGTAAAGTGTCAACCCTACTCCGGTCTTGGTCAACCCTAGCCCCTCTCGCTCTCGTCGGAATTTCCCGTCCCGTATTGCCCGTCAACGAACGGCTCGCACCCTTTTTGCGTGCCCACCAGCCGCGGCTAACCGGTTTGGCCGACATCCAAAGTTCAACGGGAGCTGCATTCCAATAGGGCCTTTCCCTCCTGTAACCCGCGGTCTGCGTAATGTAATATATGCATATACGCGGCGGAGCGAATAGGGCGGGCGCGCTACGTAACGCAGGGGGTGCGTACGCGCGGATATAAATTTGACTTTCGTAGATTTTGCGAACCAACCCCGAGAGATTTATATTGCCCGCGGATCGTTCCCGCGGCGACACGACCAATTTTCAGAATCGATTTACGATCCACGCGACGAAACATTGAATATCGTTTCCTCGATTCGCGACCTCGTTTCTCAGTCGTAAGGTAAGATGACGTTGTGGGGGTGGCGCAATGTCGTGTAACGTTTAGAATTTCGCACAAGAGGCGATCTGATAAAATCTATCCGACGTAACGCGATAAATCTGTATTAAGTAATTTAATGATAAATGAACGTTAAATAACAACGCATACAGAAATATCGAAAATGTAAAATTGTTGATAACTTTTCAATGATACTTGCATGAAATGAAGTGTTTTGGCATGATATTTCACGTTCCAGAGCTCTCCTCGTAAATTAAAAAAAATAAGGATATAAAATATATTTGAGCGAATTACAGAAAGAACGCAACATTATCTGGATATTAATCGCGATGATTTCGAATAAGAGTAACTCGATAAGCTAGCCTGATTTTTCTTACCCTTGCCATCTATATTCAGCTCGAAGTTTATTCATTTGATTAGTGTTGCGAGGCGGATGTATATAGGGAGAACCTGCACCCTACTTTAAGTGAGGGATCGAACGTGCGATGTATACGAAAAATGTGGGTTCGAGCAGCTGGTAGTCGTAACTTTTTTTTACGTAGGTAATCAATTTAAGTTTGGGTGGGCAAAAAGTGTTACTGCGGGGATAAAAGAGGTGCGAATACACATCCAATGGAATTCTATAGCAATTTGTTTTTTACGCTTATAACATAAAATTGTAAATACTGATTGATTAACAAATACATCGATTATCTAATTACTGTGGAAAATCTAAATCTGATTTTATTTATACGCGATTCATTTATTCAATAATTTACAACTTCCTTTAATAAGTAATTAAAAAATGACAGATAAATCTCTAGCTTTGTGTCATGTGGTTAAATGGTTCTCATCGAAGATTTAAGAGATATATGAAAAGCACTCTGAATCCAAGAAGTAAATTTTTATAAAATTTTATTATATACGATTAAGTCCAACAAAACGCCTAAAACAACAAGATGAAACGTTGTTGCTAATATAGCATTACAATAATTTCACGAACAATATTCGGCCGTCGATGTTAACGTCTTGACAGGAAAATCGAATCGACCATCAATGTGTCAGCGGTCTCATAAAGTTGGTTGAAACGGGATCTTTACGCGGCTTGACGGGCTCTTACGTCAGCTTCTCTCTCGGAGCGACTTCTTCTTTTTCTTCTTCTTCTTTTATATCGGCTTGCAATCGCGCTGCACTATCTGTCTTCACGAGGCAATTATCACGCTTCAATCGCAATTTCGAACGATCGGCAACAAAAGAATCCGCTGGAGAACGCGGTAGGAAAGTGCTCCAGCAAAATCTCGCGCCGTCAATCCGCTTGGAGAACCTTGATTGTTGACCCGCGCTGTGGGTCAATAATTAAATCCATTTCCTGGCGCGCGCGGCGGCGGGATTTCGATCTTCATGAATTTTCAAGAAACGTAAGGAGACGAGCGAGTTCGCCGAGGCGGAAAGCCTCGGGAAAGGAAAAAGGAAAGGGCGTGTTTGAGGAGCAAACGCGGGAAACAGGTCTCGCTCGCGAGACTCGACTCGGCAACTGCCGAGATAATGGAGGTCGCGTTCAACGAAGCTGCATTATTTCGAAGCGCGATATTGTTATGCGCAAAGCAAAACCGTCAGCATACCTCGCTACTAGCAGCTCTGTTATCGAAAATGCATTTGTTTTTACATAGCGGAACGTCGAAGGGTTTCCGAGTCTGATCGACATAAGCTTAATATTTCACTGAAGTCTCGTGCAGTTAAGATTCTTTCCCAACTATGCTAGTCAAAATTAGACTTGATCAATAAAGTTCAATAGACGATGAATTCTTTTATATGAAATTCAAGAACAGATTTTTAAACACTATTGCTTCTCTTAGAATATTAAAAACCGACAAAATAAAAAAGAGTTACAGAAAATAAAATAGTATTCTGAATTGCGTAGTGTTCGCAGAGCGTAAATATCACTGCAGCGCGACACCAAATTTTTCTAAGTGCGACATTACCACATCCGCAAAGCATGATCGCGCACGAAAAAGCTAACCTAACCAAATATTTTTGGATTCATCATACTCTGATACCGTACGGTCAGCGTCGTTGAAATTTAAACATGTACTTCTTTAAACATTCAACTACTTTTGTTCAATTTTTTGTTTTAATCCTTATTATAGATTTTTTGCTACTGACAAATACATGTCCAAGTGTCAGGTTTTCTACCTCAGCAGCCAATGGCGATAAGCGAAATGTTAAAAACAGTTAATTTTAAGTGATTATATCTCGGAAACTATACGGTAAATCAAACCCAAATTTTACACACATACGTATTAATATCTAAATTAGTTTTGCTGCAAGTTTAAAGAAAATCTGTAACTTTATCATTTTTAACCTAACCACCTTAATGGAAGGACGTCAAACGAAATCAAAACAATCTGATCGTGATGCATACGGTAAAAAGCCACAGAAATTAATATATCGTTAACGTAAATCATCATTCGTTATTTGTGTTGTACATTAAGCTTGAACGTTCAGGTTGCAATCACTTTTAAACATGCTTATCAGCTTTATTATTAATATCTTGATATCGTGCCACACGATATATTTGATTTCACAATTTAGCTTGTAATTACAAATTTATATTCTGACTTCACAAAGTAAAATAATCACCAGTTATATCTAATTGCAATTATAAAACATTGTTACATTGATAATCTACATACACGATTCCCAACCGAATAATCCGCAACTTTAGTAGTACGCAGCTAGATTACAAATTTTACGCTCGCACGGGCAATACGGTCTGCGTCTCTCCGATTTTTCCAGACGTCTAACGCTCTCGCTGCACCACCACGAGAAGGAGAGGAAAAGCGCGGTACAAGAGAGCGGAAAAACCGCGTGTGGGTCGTAAGAAAGGCACGCGGCGACGCAGCCTTGCCACAGTCTCTCGGCCGGGGCGAAGAAAGCGAAGAGGAGGAGAGAGATGGAGAAAGAGAGAGACCGCCGGATACGGAAATGGCGCAGTGTCCCGCGGGATACGCGGAGTCCGCGATTGTTTTGGCCGGGCTCCCATTTCCACGGCTTTATGGGCAGCGGGCGGAATTTGTGGCCGCCCCGTATATATAGCCGCGCAACGAGCGCCGGCACTTTTGCCTCGCAGGTCGCGGCCGCGTCGCCATTAGTTACAGACCCGCCGTCGGGTTTCACCCTCTCTTCCCTCCCGCTCTTTCACGCTCACACATACCCCGCCGCGCGGGATTGTTCTTATTTTCCAAAGTTCCGCCGAGAGAGAGCTGCTCGGCTCTGCCGCGACCGACCGCCACCCCCGCATTGCCGCCGGCTCTCCGCCAGCTTTTTCCACCGTCCGCGCCTGGTACAATGGTTACACCGTCCTTTGTATCGGCGCCGGGATCGACGCGATGGATACCGCTCGAGTTGCTCCAGTTCAAAGTTGAAGCCTAGTTTTTCTTTCGTTAACCGGCGAGGTCGTACCCTTTGTCGCGAGGGTAAAGGGTACGCCGGGCAAAAAAATGCAGACGAGCCCTCCACAGCGATCATTAGAATGAAACGAAGGGAGAAATTAATGGATGGAAAAACTAACATCAGGGACCATTAATAAAATTCACGCTTTAGGTGTAGGTGTGTGTAATCTTGGTATAAATCAGTTCAATAGGGGTAGTTTCTAAATTTTCCCCTCCACCGCTTCACACTAACAGGATAATTATATAATGGCTGTCTATAGAACAGTAGCAAATAGGAACTGAATTCTCGCGGAGATAGCACAGCGAAACACAATACAACGGAAGAATGACTTGCGAAAGTATATTATTCTCTTGAAAGCCCTAGTAACTATTAGCATGTAAAACAACAGCCATTATCTTTCACTCCAGTTTCAAACCATTTGTAGCATACAAATTTAAATGTTATTCACGAAATCAGCTATCGAAACATAGAAATGTATCGAATTTTCATTAACGACGATTTCCGAAACTTGCATGCTAAGTGATAGATTTGATTGTTATCTGAATTAAGTTAAGAGACTAGAGAGACACCAATTCGCTAATAAACGCGCGTTGGCGTAAAACTTGACGAAGAGCTCGTGGCTTTGTCGCTGGAAAGGGAGTCGCGGTAACAATGTATGCGTCTGGCAAACTGATTTAATTTGATTAAACAATTTCTCCCTCTCACCCTCTCTTTCTCTCTCTCGCTCCCTCTCTCTCGCATCATATGCCATACTGTTGATGCAAGTAAACATGTAATATGAGATGCTCGTATGCACGATCTTACGCCGGTTCGCAATCCGCAAGACCGAGGAGCGCGCTCTCAAGATGCACTCAGATTAAACTGCAGC
>NJRL01000185.1:61073-94800 GCA_003063815.1 Aphaenogaster rudis
TTATATATTTAATACTTTCTTCCTATAGGTATATACTTAGAATTAAATATTACAAGCATAGAAAGAACAGAAAATATGTCACAATTACATTTCAATTTATTCATTTTAAAAAATATGACAGTGTGAATTTTAATTCCATTTATTTTTATAACATTAATTTTATTTTAATCTTTTATAAACAGTCATATGAAAGATTATAGTTTTTTATTTTTTATAATTTTATAATCTTTCATATTTATCGATGAGATTAATTATATATATATATATATTTTTTACAGTATGATCCAATAAACATTGTGCATCACGGAAGAGAAGAATTTTATGTGTAAATTATTTAAAAATTAACCGATTATATGTCTTAGTTGCATTAAAATATTTTATATTTTAAACAATATTACTAATGTAATATGTTAAAAATAATTTAGATAACTTATTGACGACGTACGATAATAATGAGAGTTTTACATAAAAAATAAAGATATATATTGAGAACATAGAAAATTAATACTGATACAGCAATATCCATCATTCCTATAACATTACTTCTTTTTGACATGCAGTCTCGAACAGAAAATGAACGTAAACTTATATATCCGCACTCTTGATCCAAGAGATACAAAATGAATTTCGCGATTTAATACAACGCCGTCACAGTTCCGTTCAATGATTTGCAGTGATCTTTTGCGCAATACCTCGGAGATTACCCTACTGTTTTCGTTCTCTTTCATCGAGAATTTCTCGTTACGGATCGGAGTGACAGCGAGAGGTCATTTCGCATCGAATTCAGCTTACCCTCGTCAAGCCTCGTCGTCTGTATCCAACCGCCTCCCGAATTGGCTTGACTTTATGGTCCGTCGAGTCGACGTGTACTCGAGGTATTTTTCGCGACTTGAAGAAGCGGGAACAAGCGCGATTTCCATAATCGATATACCGGGGAGAAAGCTTGCTCCGCTCTTGGAGACTTCTCCTTCACCAAGGGACCGTGCCTTGTTTCTCCTTCTCGATTCGATGCCGCCCTCCTCTCCTCTCCTTCCTCCCTCGAACCATTCGCTTTTTCCCGATTTTCTCCGGTTATTTCCCGAGAGAAGAGTCATCATCCCTGGATAGAAATTTCCAGGATTCTCAATCGTGTGTCTTGTACCGATTATTTGAGTTCCGACCAAATTACGATTTCCCGTATCGACTATGTCGGTCACAACCCTTCCTTCTTGAAAGTAAGATGACATAAAGCAACGACAGCTTGTTAGCTGAAGGCAGAGACAAGTCGACAACTATATAAAGTTATTGGTATTTATATTTATTGAAGCTCTCTCGGATTTTTCTCAGTACATGGCTTGTATATTTCAAGCACAGTTTTAGATTACGGATTTATATAACCTGAATAAAGTTATTGACCAAGTATTCCGTATAAGATTTCGAAACAAGAAACTGGAATGAGAAAATCTAAAGACAGGAGAATTTATGACACGTAAAATTTTATATTAGGATTGTTATTATTTTCTATATTGTACAATTCTTTATGAAATTATGTTTAACTATGACTAATTTGTCAAATACAGTGAAATCTAAAACTTAATTTGTGATTAAATTAATAACTTTAGAATACATTTGTTATTTTATTATAAACGCATTAGCAAAGTGCAATTTTACCTAATCTTGAAACTTACCTCGATACATGGTAAAATAATCTGTAAAGATAGGAGCCACGAATAAAAAAAAGATAAAAATAACCTTATAATTAATTTGTTGATTCGATTCAATACTCGGTAAACATTACTAAAGCGAGATTTAAATTAAGAATACAATAGTTTTTAGCACATGCAATGAACTCGCGGTTTTCTTTTTGTAATTAAAAAAATTCGGATGTGTGTAAAGCCAAATATGTGCGGTTTACTAAAGTTCCGGCTGTTTCGTGAAGAGTTTTAGGATTCCTGTTGCATTCTCAAAAGAATTGAAGCGATACTCAAAGCGATAAAAGCGAAAATAAGAAATTTTGGACATTTTCTTAGTTTTTGTGTAAAAATTTGTAATTTTTAAGAAGTTAACATTATATATATATAAATTGAGAACATAAAATATAAATGCACAAATCACAGAATCGAACAAAATAACCGGAAGGCATAATATATTGATTAATTATTAATTAGTTTTCTATAATTTCAACTTGCGTATTTAACTTGCGTTATAATGCAAAATAATAACTGCTATAAAAGGCAAGCGTACGCTATTTGTTGTTTGAAATGCGGAAAATGCATGAACGCGAAGGAGCAACAGGTGTAGCGTCGCCGCGTCACTCTTGGCGCGTGAAGCTGACCGCGCGATGTACGAATTCCATTCGCTACCTTAGATGCATTTCGCTGCCTTCACGTTTCATTCGCGAAATGAAGCATAAACGTAGCAGGTATTGAACGTATCGTAGTTTCGTGGTATCCTATTTTTCGCAAAACAGTTAAAATAAGAATAAAATAATAATAAAATACTTTTAAGAAAAATAATATAGGAAGAAAATATAATACTTAAAAACAAAATCTATATTTAATCTTGGATAATATAACGTTAGTATTGATATATTGATGTATTTATTCAGGTCTCATTTCCTTACTGTCTCAATTCAATATTTCAAATAATTAATTAACAACTAAGTTACTAAAATTGTATAAACCAATTTCAAGCAGTGACTATTATAAAAAATATCAGACGTTATTAATGAACATCGCTTTCCACATAAGAATGTCTTATTTTAAGATCTCAAAATCTAGTTAGTACTTTATAATAAGAAAACATATATCTATTTTCAAGACGTGTTGAATTACACCAATTAACATTGAAACTTAATTTTTGATTTAAATTTTCTTAATAATTTTGTAAAACGACCATATTTCAAGCACTATTTATAAAAATCTAACGTTACAAATATACACATTACATATTGATCTTTAATTGATTGATATGTAGTGCATAGTATATAATTTTGGAGACGGAGAAATCCCGGGAAACGTGTGTCCGCGATCGAAGAAGTCATGGATTGCAACATGTTTTCTTCGGCGAACCGTCCGACTGTTTTCACGTTAAAAAGAAACTCAGATTTTTGCTTTCTTGAAAAATCGGATTTGTGTCAAAACGTATCATAAAAAGTTCCAAAACGACGACGTTCTGGAAACACGTTGTCACACAGCGAAAATAAATGGAATGTCGCGCGCGGTGAAGAATCTCAGTAGTCATCGACATGCGTTGTCAGACAGCCGTAGCCTCGTTCCGAAATTCTCTGACCAATTCTTCTCGATCCTTATCCAAGACTTTTTCTCGGAGATCTACCCTGGATTTCCAGTCTCGCTTCCAATAACCGAATAGCTGTCTTGTACTTTTCTTATTCGACTCCGGATTTTTTCTCAGCTATCTTTGTGTTGATCTCGATATTGCGTTCTAAGCGCAATACATTTAAGAAATACGATTTCTATAAATAATGCTACGCGTATTTTAAATGCTTGTACAACTATTATTACATTACAAAATTCGCGGAAATTAACAACTATAACATAAATTGATTGGTTTCTTAGACAGAATTTTCTATGATTAACATTTCTGTTAGTTGTGTTATATAAAATCTAAAGCTCCATATTTAGAATAAAAAATTGCATCTTGAGAGTAAAAAAGATTATAATATCTACTTAAGTTACTCAAATCGTGTCGCGCTGTAATCTAGCGTTGTACGATCTCCAATCCTCTTTTAAAGACACTCACATACATTTTCATAAGAGTGTCGTCCAATAGTATTCCATAGTGCAATTTTCCACGTAGCTGCAGAAGCAGAGGTAGCGATGCATCGGGAAAAAGGGAGAAAGGGACGGGAGAAACGGGTCGGTAGATGAGTAAAAAGGAGAGGAGCGGAGAAAAATATAAGAGAACGTCAGTAACGACTAACGCAAGCTTCGCGAAGAAGGGAAGGACGGCATCTTTTAGTAATTACCCGCCTCCGGAGGGCGCATTACTCTTTGTCGGCCGACGTACCTCGGATCTTATCGTCGTTGAGAGAGAAAGGATGAGGAGTAGTGAAGTAAAAGATAGAACTGCAGTACCGGAAAGCACTTTTGTGGAATACGACGAGGAATGGGGAGTCGGTTGCAATCCTTAGTCTACTGGGCGAAATTGCGTTGGGCGACATTTTCATCTTCGCCTTTGTCTGTTCCACGGACGCGCATTTTCATTCTGTAATAGCATAATAATAATTTTGATATCGCCAAAATGTACCACTGTAAATAACAAACAGGAGGTTCTTTTCTACGAAAATATTGAAATGCGTATTAAATAAATTACGTCACTGCTCGTCAATGAAGAAAGTCGATGAAAGAGTTTCTTTAAATTTAATCGGACGCACAAAAGTATTACCGGTGATATCTTATATTTTCATTCCACGAAGTACTGATAAAATCTATAATATAACAGCTGCTCTTAAACAAAATAGCCTCGGCGAAAATAGAGCAACAAGTAGCGTGCTCAGAAAGCCGGAATTGATCCTTAAGCTCTAAGTACACCCTGAATGTCCGTACAGAATCTGCGCGAGACTATAAGACGATAGCCATTATCCGATTGCTCCTATACCGCTACGCCGAGAAATGCATTCAAAATTACCGGCCTTATTCAGCAGCTATTCAGGTTTTCAGCGCCCTTCGCGTAACGTCCGATAATGAGATCGCGGCAGAATGATTGATCGTATTATATATGCGGCGTCATTGATTTTCCATAGTGAGCGCGACAGCAAGTCTTGTTAATCTTGCAAGGCTGAATTGAAGGCATTCTGCATAGATAATGTTAAATAAAAGTGAGAAATTAATAACTTTCACGTCGGTGGAATTAATTTATTCAAAAGTCGACGCACACATGCGTTATTATTGTTTCATTTCAATCTGTAAAGGTAACGATGCAAATTGTTGAAACATATAAATTTCAATGAATGTTAGTTTCATTGTATTGTACGGAAATTTGATTGCTTGTATCAGAGCATTGAATCGAGTTTATAAAAAATACTGTCTATGTCGGTTCTAAAGTTCCAATTAACCCAATTGTTTGACATTTCAATCCTAAATTTACTGATATAATATTGTGCACATGTAAAACTAACTATCGGAAAAAATTTCTATTTTTCTCTCATATACAAGTTACCATAAAAGACATCAAAAATATAATTGAAATGCATACCTTCGATCTCTAATACAAAAAGATACGTTTAATAGTAGATACATTTAACATTAATATATCATAACGTGTCTAAATATAATATTACCTTTATTATGCCGATATATAACTTCTTTGGAGAAGAATGTCGTCTTTTTCAAGGAGAAAAGAGATATTCTTAGAAGGCATATCGTGTCTTTAAGATAACAGCATGAGCTTGTAAAATAAAAGTAAAATCGTGAAAGACTTGACTGCCGACGCAACAAGTAGTACAAGTCAGTATCGGGACGGGAACCGCAAATCTTCGCACGGTGTACACTTCCAACGCACACACCTCGCATCACCGTGACATCTCGGGATAAAAGTTCACGGGGGTTCAGCATTTTTATCGCCGGCGTATTCTGTCGCCAGTGGCGTTCCTCTACAGCCGCACAAAAGCGCGCGCGTCTCGTATTACAATCGTATTGTTCGCAAAATAGAAATCCATTTGCAGGTTCACTTTTCCACGGTATATGTGAGCTACCATTAAACCGTTTTGTAACAATCCTAAGGTAAAAACTCTTAAAATTGTTTTTAAATAAAAAAATCAGTTAATTGATTATTAAATAAACATTAAATTTGTTTATTGTCAATTTATTAAAGTTTGCTGTGCCATTTACAAATTTTCGCCGCTTCTATTTAAAAAATTATTGATGCGTCAACATAGCTATCATTCATCTTACTTTAATTACTATGTAATTAGGAAAAGTATGAGACTTTTCCTAAAACCAGAAGCGTACATGTAAATAAAATTACATTCGTCACAGGAGTAATATAGTAAAATTAAATGTTGATTCCATACGTTTCAATATCGGACTGTAAAATTTAATTAACTATGTAACAGCCGTCCACATACCGTTTTAGCTTCTCTCTCTCTCAACGCATATAAACAAATTTACTAGCGGTGAGATATTTTGAGCTATTCGCGCGAATAGTGCTTGACTATTGACACGTAAAAAATAGATTAGCACCTAACGTTAGCGACTGCATTCCCTTGTGCGGTTTCACAACGAAATAAATTCCAGTGCAAATTAGTTATATGCACGTTGCGTATCGATAAAACGTCAAATGTTAATAAAACTAAAATGATATTTTGTAAACCTTAGCACAATGCACCGAGATATGATAGCACAGCAAATGGCAATTTAGCAACAAAGATACTAATAGATGGACTATTGTTTTTCAAATAAAGCCAGTTTTATTAACGAGTCGATATCACCGTGACATTTTCTATTATAAAATTGAAAATGTAACAACAAATGTCATAAACGTAAAAAGATTAAAAAATGATTGTATTTTTTATTTATAATTACATTTATTACTTTTAAATATTTTACATAAAGTATGAATCAAAATCGATATTATACTACTTTATGCTCGTATCCTGTGCATGCTTAAGCCGCAAACATAATTACATTACTTAATTTACAAAACATCACAAACAAAAATAATTTTGTTATACAAAGCGAGCAAATGCAAGATTGCACGGGATGAATCAGATTAGAGTTTAAATTCCACGAAGAGACGCTGCAGTAGATTAGCGAAAAGAAACATAGTCAACAGAGTTAAATAAAATGAAATGACGGAACTTTTAATTTCATATTCGATCCGCTCGTTCTGTTGCACGGCGGAATACAAAGATATTATCATTGCTCCCCGTCTAGCGACTGACCGTCGCCATTTATTTAAAAAGTAAATTGGTTCTCTGCACGAGACTAACAGGCTGAACATTGTTATTCAATGAAAAGGCCATTACTTATGTACACATCATCTGGCGTGCGCTGGAAACATTTCATCAACATTTTATCACCGAACAAAAACGAGAAAAGTTTTATCGACGTTCAGAGCGTGTCGGTTTTGCAATATAAATTATATTATGAAGAGACACGGCACACGCGCAGCGAGACGGTGGCGCCGGTAGGGAAAGGGTTGCACACACGGGATGCCGCGTCGCGATGCACTCGTCTGTGCATTCCGTGTGCCCCGAGACTTGCGTCCGAGAACTTCGTTCCAGCTTACAGGCAGCTTTATATCCGGCCTTGATACGATAGTCGAGACTGCTATTTAACAGGCGAGACTGTCTGTTTAAACCACACGCAGTGCCCGTCGCCTGCATTTCCGTTCGTACTTTCATCCCTGCAAATGGATCCAGCGGCATTGTTTCCACGATGAGACGCGACGCGCTGCGGTTGAATGGATCGCAACGAATCTGAAATCCGAAAGCTCCCGTTTGTCTGCATCACTGTGAATGCATCAAGCACAACAGCGGGCGGGGCGTTTGCGCGATTGCGCATCGTATTGTGCGATATCACGGAATATGGGAATTCGATTAAAAATAACGTCAATCTAGGGTCCGAGTAATTTGGGCCCATTTTACAATGCTTACGCAGCAATACAAAATTATTAAATGCTTACAATTAATATATGTAATAAATTGTAAGTCGACCCGACTGGCAAGAGATGGCATTCTATTAATTACTACGTATCAACCATACGGATTGTGGTCCTCCACGTGTAACAAATTTAATATTAATAAATGCTGAAGCATCTATTAGATTCTCCCCCCTCCCCCAACACGTATGGTTGATACGTAGTAATTAATAGAATACCATCTCTTGCCAGTCGAGTCGACTTACAATTTATTACATATGTTTATTACTACTGGCGATTTAAATAATTAATTAAAGTTTATTATTATACTTACAATTAATATTAAGATGACTCTCTTATATTATTCAATATAATTATGCACGTACGGCTAGTAAACTTTATTCGAATTGTTCTTTCTTCTTTTCTCTTTTTTTTTAAGTCTTGAAAGTAGGTTTTTTGCGATTATACATAGTTTTCGAAAGACTGGACAATGGTTTCCATGGATGCATTGCTGTGTTTGCACTTTGCATGAATTTCTTTAAAACGTATAGTTGCAAATCGTCGCATACTAATTACACAGAAACGATATTTTTTAAAAATCCAATTCAATGTTACATATATAAATATTAGTGCAAAGACTGCTCTCCGTTATAAATATTTTGCATGTTATCGTATAATGTTTCGCCGATATGACTAGAATGTTAATACGCCGCAGGTGAAAAGAGCATATTTACAATTCTCGTTTTGCGTGTGAAAATAATTTATAGTCAGTGCATCGCAAATAAATCTGGGAAAACGATTCGTGTTCACGTGAACGTAAACAGTTTCATTTATCGCGGGTTGTCTCATCACTTGCTTTATACATATGCACATATATGCATAAATTAATAAAATCGTTTATATATTTCGCGGCATGTGTAAAAAACTGTGGCCATAACGCCGCGTGTATATAAACATTTGCAATCGCATTCCGCCACCAAAATAATTGAGAGTGATTTTGTTGAACCAATAAATATTTTACTATATCTCTAAATATACTTAATCTATATTAATGTGAAATCATACATAATCGTCATCAAATTCAATCGCAATTGTTATACAGTTACAAAACACGATATTCCTGCAAATAACCTAATTTTAATTAAAAGGTCACGTTTAATTATTCCCGTAGAAAATAAAGTTCGGAGGAATGAAAGTGACGTGACTTTGCCTTTCCTTACGTCCGCCGTCACGTAAACTTTTAATTACTACTTTATCCTACAAATTATAAAATCAGCTGCCACGAGCCGGGGACCTGTAATTTTCTTACCACACGTTTCCTCCTCGTTTTTCTTTTTCTTTCTCTTTTTCTGTTCCTTTATTCATTGACCTTACAACCATGCCATTTTTTACCCTCTCAAGCGATCTAATTGTAAAACTACGTGCTTCTGCCGTGCGAGCCCCGAAGAGGCATTCACGTTTCTCGTGCTTGACCAACGACAGTGCACTTTATTGTTTCCGCTAATGCACTTTTATATCGCAGCAATAATAAACCGGCAGCGCGCCACTCCGGTAATCCTTACCGTAATGATATTACCCGGCGAAACGTGCGCAGATGGTGAAGTTAACGTTAATTGGATGTGCGTTGCTGTTGCTTTCCGCGCAATCCTGCTGACCCAACTCCCCATCTCGGTGATGCATTTCCGGGTAGCTTCAGCGTAGCGAAAAATATCGCCGGGTGATAATTATATAAAAACAAAAAAAAAGAAATAAAGGAAAAGAGAACAGCAGTAATTGACAAAGTTCCGCTATCATGGCTCCTGCAATTAAATATATCGGGAACGATCGTACGTCGAAGAGAAAAAAAAGAGAAAGAGAGAGAGAAAAAAAGGTTAGGTGTTGCAGAAAACATTTATGCTCATCCAAGCAACGCCGCGTAGTTACGTAGCTCTATAAATACTCGCGCTGTGGAATTTGCAAACATGCCTCTTCCTGACTTTTACAGCTTACGCAAACAGCTTACTTTTAATTTGCCTCGGATCTCTATTCTGCGAGCAGTCCGCGCGAGTGAAGGTCGATGTGAGATATGTAAAAGGAAAGAGTAAGCCAGGATAAAAAGAGAGACCGGACGCAAAAGAGCGGAGACCAGCAGCATTATCTGGTTTTCGTTCATTCTCGCCAATCACGAGGCAGCTGTCTCTCCCGTATTCTTAATTTTCTGCTATCTAAATCCGCCGTCTAGATCAACATCCAACACATAGGATAGCGTGCGCTACGGCGAGGAATACAGCTAGATTTCCCCCTTCACAGTTTTATCCACCTAGAGATCGTCGCTCTCTATCTATCGCTCTCTTTACCTACATCCCTTCCCGTCCGTTTTCTTTTCCTTACTCCGTCTTTATTTCGCAACCAAGAACCCCGAGTCTCTTATCTTAATTCTACCCGAATGTCGCGGCGAAACGTGACGTTCAAACTTGTGCCCTTCGTTTCGGCCGCAATTTCCGAAGGTGGACGATGCCTTTCAGAGAACCCGGCTTCACCCCTTCGATGATACTAATCTTATTGAAAGCGTCGTGTATCCTTACGTTTACGACGCCCCCGCTTAATAAAATTCCATCTTCTTGTTTGGCCGGTTTCTATCAGTTTAACCTATCAAAATAAGAAAACAAGAAAGGGGGAAAGAAAGAAAAGGGGAGTAAGAGAAAAATAGGCTTGGGAATTGAAACACACGCAATTATGGAAGATACAAGAATAAAGTTATCTCTTTGAAGCACTTTGGAACTCTGTGCGCAGGCTTGGAATTTTTTATCATAAAACAATGCAGATATTGATTTACACGGTTTTCTACACTGCATTATATTTATAAGCTGTACAAATAATATATATAAACATATATATTTAATTATTCTAAGTTATATAATAAGAAGCTTTCATATTAGCTAAAAATTGAATATTTTATTTACAAAATTAATGAAAGAATGAAGTTGGTCAATGAAAAAGTGATAAAAAGCATTGTAACTTAATATTATGTATAAAAAATTAGATATTATCTATTACGTATTTTACAGATTAATTGATTAACGAGAAGAGACATTAACGATATCGCTGATAATAATAAAAATATGATAAATATATATAACTTCTTCAGTAAGATGTAGAAATATTTAATAAATGTAATGTCTCATTTGACAAGTAGTATGTAATTTATTTAAAATTAAATTTATTTTCTCTCTTTCATGAATAATGTCTGCATAGTATTTCTCTGTTAAATCTTCTAACGTGTTTGTGAAAGTGACATTATAATCAGACCAGTGCCGAGCCTAGAGCATTATTGACCGCAACTCAGACACGATACCGGCACAAAAACTTTAAGAGGTCAACCAGAGATGGCCAGGAAAGCGCATTTACGAGTTGCTCCACGGTTGACAGTACTTTACGACGCGAGATTCAATCGCGAAGGAAATAACTAGCCTGTTTCGGAAGACGTATGCGATTTCAGACGAAATAACAAACGTGCATGATCCGCTAGCATAAAAGTAGAAAATACAAAAAAACGAATGGACATATCGTCCTTTAATATACCTATATTACTACTATTCTATATAATTTCTGGAAAATTGTAAAATATTCTACAAAATAAAAAATAATATAACCTTTAATCTAAATTTTTCTAAATATATTTTGTAATATGATGATATATCTCTCTTTTTCTCTTGAAAAATAACATGAAAAATATAAGTTTCATAAAAATTTTATTAGTTAATTAAATATTTTAAAAAATCAAAAGCATATCGCGTAAAGCAAAGTAATTCTGATTAACGGCTATATATTTACAATGTGCTAAATTGTTAATCTTTGCTATAATCTTTGACTATGATTATTTCATAACAGTATTGTCGTATACCTTTTACAATTAGAAGACAGCTAATCATGAGATAATAAAATTGGTACTCCATACAAATCCGTTTTTAATCAGCATTCTGTATAATTACAATAATGTTTAATCATCGTTCAGTTAACCTCAAGCACCTCTCAAAAATAGTATAGTTAATACGAATAAACCCTTTTTACTAATTAAGCCTGTCACTACGGATTTAGCTTTGATGCATTTGCGTTTATTATAAATCAGACCGTTGATACAGTATGTACATTTAATGTTGGAAACGTTGTTTGTGACATGTTTCGGTACATTAAATTAATTAAATATCACGGCTAAATATGCACCTATTATAAATTATTTCGTTAGCTAATAATATAAAACAGACTAAGATAATGTATATTACTAAAGCAGATCTAGATCGGTAGAACTTTTTCCTAAAATATTCTGGTATATGATACGTCGCGCATATCTATGTATATGATACGTCAATAAGTAACAAACTATTATTAACTTGCACGCGCGAGTTAATAAAAACTGCACTGCAAATCCAAGCGTGCTATTTTAGCTGAAGCTCTTCTTACACATTTCTTGCAGTTTTAAATCATGTCATTTAACACGATTGAACGTATTAATTTTCAATTTAATACGATTAAACGCGTTAAATGACGTAACCTAAAACAGCAAGAAACATGTAAAAAGAACTTCAGTCAAATGTGTCATTTCTAGATGTTTATGCGTGTAAAAATAACACGCTTGGATTTGCAGTGTAGAGACACAATTTTATCGCCTAATAAATATTACCTTGCAATTTTATACAACATGATTTATGGTTCACTCGCGATACATTTCATTGTGACAATAAGAACAAATTGACAGATTTACATAAACAGTACAGTGATAAATTAGAAACTCCCTCAAAAATTGATGTCCATTTTGTCCAATGTAACTTTGTCTAAAGTGTTTACAAATTATTCAAATTTTCTTAATTAATTGATCTTTATTGATCTATTTTACTCCTAACATTTTCTGAAGGATCTATATACAGACAAATCTCTTTTATTAGTATTCAATGATAAAAAACGAATATTCCCCATATCGGTACAATTCTCGTATCGCTATACAGTTCTAGATACATCGATGAAACATTGCTGTTAATTTCCGGAGCGCCGCAGAAATCGTGCAATTCTTCTGAATTATAGATATCACAGAAGGCAGATTAAGAAATCCGATTGTTGAAAATCAATAAATCTATAGATATAAATGATTAAAGGTAAACAATACCTCGGCGAATTAAGCCTCTCTCTCCTCTAGAATGTATTTCCTAATAAAATGGAAAACTCCGCTCAGTTGTAGAGATTAAATCTGCATACCGTATCACGTTTCGAAGATCTATCAGATGAATGGTGTTTACTATTTCTAGGCAAATAATGGACTTCAATATTCAAAACGGAATGCCAAACACAGTCTCTTGTATTGTATCCTCGCTGTTTAGATATTAAAGTGCCAATTAGCGATTTTGGCGTGTAATTGGATGGGCGTAATGGTTAAACGTGCGATTTACCGCCGGCCATGCTTTACTACGTCGATAATTGTACGAAGATATGTTACATCGACGATTACAGATTTGACGCGCTTATAACGCTAGCGACGTCAGCGAAACGTAATTACGAGGCGTGCACGTTGCGCTCGACCCGCTAGCAAATTAGCTCGAGCGGTTTTTGCCGGGATTGCCGCCGATTGCAAATTCCATCAATCCGATATTCGTTATCAGGTCTCAAACACACGCGCGCGAACACGCGAGCTTCGCTTTAACATAACGTGCATACGCGTCCGACCGGATACAATCTCTCATAACTGCCTCGCATTACATCTCGCCGCGTCCAACAGCCGACTCGGGAAATTAGACTTAAGCAGCAAGACGAATCGGCGTATTTTACCGAGTAATCTGACATACTCGAGCTTCCGCAATATTTCCGCGGCAGTAAAACTTCGAATTACATGAGCATGCGGAACAACGATAAGGAAAAGCAACAAGGACAATAGAAAAACAATAAAAAAGCATAAATTCAATTGGCGGAAAATCTAACATTAAACATTAATATTAAAAGCCGTTTAAAATTAGATGTTGTGAGCTCTAGCGCTAAACGACCGAATATTTAAAAATAGATTATGCATATTGAATTACACAGACGTTATCAATTATTTCTTATTTCTAGTTTGTAACTGTTGATTTTGCCAACGAATGTATCTATTTCCGAAACTATACATTTCACCGATTATAAATGATAATCCGCAAAATATCAGAAATATCGCCACACAGTAATGTGTTAATCAAGACACCTGTCTCGCGCGAATAAATAAAATGACAGTAAAACGAGAAATGGTATTTGTCCTGAAGATTAAAATAATCATTTCTGAATAATTTCTCTGAAAATAGAAATTAATATTCTTTTTTCAATTTATCGCAGGTATGTTGTCTCTCTTATACAAGATATTTTAGGAAATCTCATACTAAGTAACATGCATATATTATTAAGCCGATTGTGACCCAGCATTTCGTAACTAGTTTTATGTATCTCAAGAAACATCACCGCGATAACATCTTATATTTCAGTTAAGCAAACATTTATTTCACTCGAAAATTGTCTTTAAATGTGAGCGCCAAAATAATTCACAGTAAAATAAAATGAATTATAATACGTAAATATAAAACTTTTTTTTCCTTTGGCAAATACTAAATTGAAATTTAAAATATTACGCGATATTGCGAGAGCTTCAATCTGCTTTGGTTAATACTTTGGTCGCTTTTTGGCAAATAAGTTGCAAGCGCAAACAAGCATCGATAATTACGAACGAATTTTTCAATTTTGATAAATCAAACGATCGTTAACACTTTTCGAGACATGCCGAAAGGATCGTTATACGACACATAACGCCGCTATGCGTCTCTATTGTGATACGGGCACACGTTAATTCTGCGTAAAAATTTCACAAAGACGACCACTATTATATTCCGCATCGGCATTCCGTGATTGACCTCACTTGCCGGCGACGACGGAAACGGAATACGAAAGTCGGGAATGTTATTGACACCATAATCAAGCATGCTGGGCAACACGGGCTACCGTATTGCGTAAAATAAAATACGTCGATAATGAGAATAATAGCCTCGCCGAAAAAGGTAGAAGTGCAAACGAATCCTCGACAACGAGGTAATCGCGTAAATGTGCGCGATATCAAGCATTGCGGCAAATCAGTTGAGTTTACAAACTGACGGATTGAATGCCTGTTTAATAATTGACGTTGCGCGTTAGCTCTTCGGGGTTTCAATCGTGTGAGATGTTTGCTGTTTTTTTTATCGAGGCACGAAAAGAGAAGAATTCTCGCGCGAATTTGACACAATTTTTCGAAAATGTAATCATAATAGTAGCTGTAGAAATAGAAGCTGTGTCCGCAATTTGGCTATATTCTAGATTATACATATATTATAGATTAATAATGCCTCCATAAACCGCCAAGTCATTATATAATACTCAAACGATTAATTGCACTACTCCCGGTAAAATCACTCGAAGCAATAACTAAGTTATCTTTCAATTATTAACGATTAAATATACCGATTTAATATCCATAAATATGAAAGCGAATCGATTTTTCGTATATATGGCTGTTACATTAATATTAATCACTCGATTTACATCAATACCGATTTCCGTACTAGTAAATAAAACATCGTACCCTATGACCGCAATTTTATAACGATTAAAAAAGCAATTTTGAAATGTTTATAATATTTCATACAGAGAAATGCTTTCATAATTACTGTATTATTTTTTAAAAAACAATTGGATAAAGAGATATTGTAGAAAATAGAATACATTCAAAGCGATAACAAAACACTATATAGAATCTATTAATCCAAATAAACTTATACTACTTATATATAACTATTTAAAACAAATTAATTTAAAATTTACCGAATTAATTACCGCTGTTATCACGCAAAAAAATCTTAGTATATATTTTATATTTGCTACAATTTTTTATTATTTATTTCTTATATCCTCAATATTATTTTAATTTGTTAACTTTTCTCTTTTTTATATATACTGATATTTATTTTGGTATGCACAGAACTCTCCATACAATTTATCATTGCTATTGTTAATTTCCGCTGTTTTTTCATTGATGTTAATTATTATGATTACAGTTTATCATGATGGTATTGTATGGAATGAATTGTATCGAAAATATTCACGTATAATCAAAATTAATATCAGTAAAACACAGAAATTCTAATAAATTTAAATGCGTATATATATATATTCTATAAATGACGCGTTTTAATAGTATTTACATCAACGATTTTACAAGAGAAAAAGCAGACAGACAGAAACAACAGATTTGCAAAATCATAGAATGAAATCAAATCATCATATCTCAAAATCTTAATTAAGATGTTTCACCGGATGTCGGAATCTCTGAAAAGGAAAGAACTTAAGATGGCTCGAGTGCCAGTCAGGTTTGACGTGCGAGAAAGACGACAAGGACGCACGAGGCGGCAACCAGAGATTTGAGGAGGGTGGAAGATCGAGAGGCCTTCTTTTTGACGTAAGAGTAGCTGAGGTACTTTATCGATCCTCAGAATTCACACGCGAGATCCTTCATCCCCAGCGGCATCAGCGAGGGATGAAAGTAGCGGAAAAGAAGAAGGGTGAAAGAGGAGAGGATGGTCACAGCGACACGGCAAGTGTCGTGCGGTCGAACACTGATCGCGAAGAAAGGAGACATGCGAGAGAGAAAGAAGGGCCGAAGAAGGAAAAAGCAAGGGCTCGTAGGTCGCTTGAGAGGTATGGCAGGAGATTCATCGCTGGCAACTTGCCGTGGCTTTTTTTCCCTGCGGTAAGAACTCGCTTACCGTCCGATATCTTTCCGAAGTTCTTCGCGAAACGTTTTCCGGTATCGATTACCAACCATAAGGTATTGTTAAATTTTCATCTCTTTCCCTTTCTCTCTTCCTGGCTCGGCGAGTCTGCCGACAGGAAAAACGTGATCGACATTTTGGCATTTGTGCGGTATTTACGGAACTCGGAAGATCTGGACTTTTATGGCCGATATATCTTCATTTAACGGAGAATTGCAAGGTGGAATCACAAAGCAATCGATAAGATAAGACATTAAAAAATTTTAACTGTATCGGAGAAGATACATACACGGAAAGAATAGTTTGCTGAAATATTCAAAAATTTGGCCAGATACAGATCTGAAAATAATTTTGTTGGATCATCAAAATAATTATGTAGGACGTCCAAAATAGTTGCTAAAATATCATAACTTTTTGCAGCATTATCATCATGTTTGAGTGTCCTACATAATTACTTTGGATGGTTTAACAAAATTATTTTCAGATTTGCATCTGACCATATTTTTAGATATTTCAGCAAAACCAATCTTTCCGTGTATAATGCCAGTTTAAATTAAAGACGCATAACATACTGCAGAATCTGCGATGAAAAATAATTTACAAATTTCAAAAATCAGATGTGAAATTAGATTTTTATATAAAATAATGCAACTAGAATAACTTTTAAAATATTTGATAGTTTTTATACGTATGCATATATTGACAAATGTTGCAGATCGTATCGGCTCGAGTTTTGCCCGAGAGACACTTAGAGCGTCGTAGAGTGTGAATTTCACCATCACACCGTGCACTTTGTCTCCTGTCGAAGCTACGAAACTTTCGGCCTACTTCGACATGGAAACTATTTCATACCAACGAAACGATAGAAAGTTCCTGAAATATTTAAGGAACTTGAAAATAAATCGTGGCAAGTATTATTGCGTGGTGAAACTTCCGACTGAGTTCGGAACTTCAGTAACGTTTCGCCGAAGTTCGTAGCGGGTCGTCGTTTAACGTAAAAAAAGGGACCAACTCTTAATGGTGTGAAAAAAATGCACGAGGGAAATGAAATGTTACAAAATCTTAAAATTCGAGATATCTTCTGTGCGTCTCACAAAACGTCTACTTTTGTTATTTACTCTTTCAAGATAATATATAAATTATTCATCTTGATATCATTTCTTCATCTTCTTGGTATCGTCAGATTTACGAGTAACATTCAAAAACTATACAAATATACCAATAATCCAATCATAATAGAACATACAATTATATTACTTACGTTTTTTACTATGATTTCTCTCTCTTTGACAATAATAGTAATGATATTAAAATAATAAAATGCGCGGAGAGAGAAATGAGCCATTATTTTAATGTTGATATAAAATAAATTACGCCTCTTTGCAACGTGCAATAACTAAATCAGCATTATCTTACAGCAACATTTACCAAAGGCCTGCGTTCTATAGAGACTTCGATCGGGAATTTTTTCGTACTAAAGACTGTTGTTGATGACACGGAAAAGCCGATATCGAAGTGGGCAAAGAGCCGTAAGCCACCCTTTTTCCACATAGGAAATATATTTATAGCGTATAGCGCCAGAGTTAAGCCCCATACACATCACTGGGTCACTGTATTAGCACTACATCTGTGTTACGACGGTCAATATGGCGCTATCGTAGACATCATTTTCGCAAACGAGAACACTTTCTTGAATAAAGCTGGTTATTTGTTTCTACCGTCACCGCTTACAACGCGCATTAATATTTGTCTTCCTTTTTACAAGTTTAATATAATTCCTATCTTGGATTTCCGTTCGTGTGACAGAATGAATTTACGAAAAAAAAATACAAATGTCACGAACATGTATGCTTATATTTGGCTTTTTAACAGTTGGGAAGTTTCAATTCGTAACGCTCCAATAAAACTGTATGTGAATGACTAGCCAATTACGTTGATATATGACAGATGCTTTAAAATCCTCTCGTGAAACGCGTGTAAAATTTGTTAGTCCGATCACGGATCGCAACATTTTTAACCGTGGTGATATTCACGAATCAAAAATTACCAACGAAAGATAGCGTTATCTAATCAACCGACTCATGCGTTAAGAATAAAAAAATGTCGAACGGATTGATCAGTAGGAATAGAGGCAATTTCTTTCGTCGTCTCGAAGTTACTTGGTAACTTCCCAAGATTCTCCACTTTGAAGAGTCAATTTTAACTTTGTATCAAACAAGTTTGCGACTCCACAGAATCCTGCCTTCTATATATATGGAGGATTTATTGACAATGAATTTTTCATGTAGCTACAATTTTACTGCATAAATAATGGAAACATTTAGCGATTATTTGTCCAATTTGGCCTTTCTGTCAGAGCTTAATAAAAATTTATTTCTATCACAAATAAGGATAAACCAAACACAAGTGGTTAGGCAACACAATAGATACGAGAAATGTCGTATCATAATAAAGCTCTTAAAAATATTACAGTATTAATATTTAATGAAAGAAACTCGCGATTTCTTGATCTTGAAATTTCTCTAGCACACTCCACTTTTACATATGTACCATATGCATTAAAAGTTTAATGATTCCGATAATATTAAGCGCTTGCATTTCACCAGCTCCTACATAAACGATTACGGTTCTCTGACCGTAAAATATTCAAACAAAGCCAGGCGTTTCAAGCATACTTTTTTGAACCAGTGACCGCAAGAAATCACGTTTCGTTCGTGAACAATTTTATCAGACATCCGTAATAAACGTAGATTTAATAGGTTGTCAACATTTTAACAAATTTAGATAGTTTGTGCGAAGTTCACTTGCCAAAAGGTCTAGAAATTAAATTTTTTAAACTGAACTAATTAGCTATTAAATTGATTTTTTAATAAGACAAAAAATATGTGTGTTAGGGAATAACTAGAGAATAATAAATTTTTTTCTATACTTGTAAAAAAATAATTTTACTCGCGTTTCACAGCGTTCTCGTATCCACGAGTGTCGCGTACACATGCGATTTCACTTTACACAAAACCTCGATGCAGCGTCATTTGATTTTGCTATTCCCTTCTATCGCGATCGGCGCGGCGCGACAGCTGTTTAACACGGAGGCGTAACTTGACGTATCGACGAGGCTAACGGTATTACTGAGAATTGCGTTTCGATGAACGCATCTTTTTCGTTCGTCTGCATGAAACGCCGATCAACTTCGACGCCGCGCCCTTGTATTTTTGTTCACCGGCTGTCCCGCGGCCGATGGCGCGTCACCGCAACGCGCCTGACAGACGGAGACAGGATTGATTGATTGAATTCCATTCTACTTCGTTAGGCGAACGCTCCGTGATTTCAAAAATAAAATTATAAAAATTATGAAATCCTACGTGTTGACACTGACAAACGTCTAGGTGCAATCGTCAGTGCTCAATAAAATTAAAATAAAGAATAAAATAGCAATATTAAGTAATAAGTTGTATAACTTTCATACAATATTACAGCAATATTTATCTGCTACATCTTCAAATTATTAATCATTCTTGGAAGCACAAGATAAAATGCTGCAAAATTGTTTCGTATTTGTAACATCGAGAGTATCAGTTTAGCTATTTATAGTTTTCATCCCTGCTTTAGAGTGTATACTTCATCCATTGCAAAGATAGGGAGTTAAAGATACGAATTTTCGTGTCCGTGTGCGCCTCCGCGACGGAAATGGCAGTGACCATGGAATTTCGGTCACCTCATTCAGTCGCGACGAAACGAAAACCGCGATTACGTGAGGCGTGAACCTCCGCTAAATGAAATTTCCTGAAACCGGAAGGGTACAAGGGGGCTTTTAGGGAGCGCAGAGAGATGAAAAGGGACGAGGCGCGGCGCGATTACTTTGTTGCGCGAAACCGTATTGCCAAACGGAATTGCCCTGCCGACCATTAATTTAATATAAAGATAGAGCGAGTCTCGGAGGAAGAGGGTGAGAGGATATGCGCGAATAGTATCGCGCGTTGCGTGTCTGGGCGGAAGGTGATTGATTGGAGAAAATTACTGACAGATTGATGGAAATTAATGGAAAGCGCGGCCAAAATTAATGGGCCGACGCGTACGAGTGCGTGCATAGTTGATACGCCAGTTGACCGATCGTGCACGCGTAAACACAAGCTCGTCGTCCGGCTTGCGCACGCGAGCTTTCGAGGTTTAGGCCGGAGGGTCTTCCTCGCCGGGGAGGAAGCTTAATTGAATGGTTAACCCTGAACCGGGAACGGTTCTCCACAATCAAAAACGGGACAGATAATTTATGGAACGTCAACACGGTTCAGCTTATATCGAAGAACAATTTTGAAGCATCTATCAATTTTGGAAAGTTACATGTAGAATGAAAGAGAAGACATATATCCATTAATATTGCTTGCTTAGATCACTTATATATGTGATTTATCTTTTAATCTTTTTGATTTTTTCCTATATCGTTATGATTGTGTAACATTTTTTTTGCTGTATTTATTAGAAAGACACGTAATGGAAAATGAATATAATAACAAAACTGTAAAGATAGGGGATGTAATATTATATTTTATATGGAAATGATAAAACGTGAATGTGTGTGTGTGGGTGTAATATGGATAATATAATGGTTATTTAAACTGCCGTATATTGAATTAACAGTCTGTAATATAATCCTTGAATACAAATCTATGCGCATTAACAAATTTTCTTTTAAAAAAAACACGCACAAATCAGATAATGTTGCATGCTTTCGAATTAATAACCCATTACGCAAATAAGCTGCATATATAGTCGCAAATAACGATGTATTAAATGGATTCTCATGAAAACATTATCAAATAATCTAAATCAGATATGAAAGAAATGTATGCACATGTTTATAAAATGATTATAATATTAGAAAATAATTTCCATTCATGCGCTCATTAAATAATTATCTTTACTGAACCGTAATAAAATATAGCATAAATAAATTTGGACTTAATTTTAATTTAAATAAAAAATTATATTGTATAACGTACAAAATTATGAAAGAATTAATTAATAAAATTTTATAAAAAGAGATAATAATGTAACAATATAAATTGAAAAAGTAGCAATATAAAATGAATATAAAATGAATAAATACAGAAATAGCTTTAAAAAAACAAGCCTCTTTCTACCACAAACAAAACCTAGTATCTAGCACAAAAGAATTTATCATGAAAGTCAGCTGCGCAACATTAAGAAATATGTGCAGAATAATGCAGATAATAAATCGTAAACAGCATACGTACTCTCTGATCGATGCGCCAGCGTCGCGTGCGAATAGAATCATCGTCTGCATTGTTCGTATTCATCGTTCGCACCGTACACGCGATTCGGGGCAACGCACAACCGCACTCGGAACCGACACGCGGGAGCGCGCGGCCGGGGGAATTGATGTCGGGATCGAGGCGACCGGAAAATTTCACACACGGCAAAGCTGCTGGCATTAACTATGAAACTTACACCGGTCGCGCGGTGGTGCGACAAAACAAAAAAAAAATAAGAGAACAGAATTCGATACACCGCGAAATTAAACGCCCGCGGTCGCCGATTTTGTCGGGCGTCGAATTTTCGGGGGAGGCTCGCTCACATCACGCCGCGCCGCGCTGCGCGGCGTTTCCTGCACCCCTTTCCCCATCAACCCCCGTCGGCTATAACCCGTGCAATTTTGCGTGCGTGTAAATTCACCGGATAAATAACACGCCATCGGCTTGTTAGCGTGACGCATTTCGTGAATAGAAAAAAAAGAGAGAGAAAAAATCAGTAGCGGAAGTCGAACGCATTGCGAATTTTTCGCGTAAACAGCGCAGATTCGACGCGTTTTCACGCGTGTGCGCGGCAAACACGCCTGCTTTTAGCCACGTGGGAATCGCCGATGCTTGCGCTGGTAATAAACGGCGAATTTGAAAAATACATTGAACACGATTTTGACTTGTTTGTTGCTGAACACGGCAATTTTTCGCGATACTATAAATCGGACCGCGCCGATCTCGCTAATATCTGCGGGTCAGGCGAAAAAATGAACTGCGGGCGTCAATCTTTTTCCGCGACGCAAAACAATAAATAGAACTGTTTTAAACTTGTTTTTCATCTATTTTCTCTCTCTTCCTCTTTCTCGTTTTTCTCTTTATGATTCATTTGTTGATACTCTCTCTTTTAGCAAATAGAAATCTTTTTCCTTTTCTCTCTGACAATGAGATGGAAAAATGGAAGATAGAAACAGAAGCAGCACGATGCACCGTCTTTCTCGGATTTTTATTATTTTCCTCACATTAAAATAGATTGATCGCATAACAGAATCAGTTAAATTGCATTTAATTTATTTCTTACATTTATGGTAAGATATTAAGATGTTAAACAAAAAGGTAGCTTAAACGTGCTAATAAAAATATTACTTATGCCGAGTCAATTGTTATTAAACTATAATTATACCATTACTAATTGCAGTATAGCCGTAATAACAGAATAATTGAAATATACTCTCCCTTTCTTTTCTTTTTTCTTTGCAAATTGATTTTGACGCAGTGGTGTTACGAAATTAATCAAAAAACGTATTAAAATAAATATGTTTATCTTTAAGAGAGATTAAAAAGCGTGCAGTTATTACAACCAACGCATAAAAAAATAAGTTTTTTTTCGTTCTTTTTGAAAACACATTTGTATGATAAGCAGCTATAGGTGATCCTGGATCCCAGTCGCGTCACACGAATTGCTGACGTCTTTTCGCGTATCGAAGGCAAAGGCGTTTTTTTTTAAGAAAAACGAAAGAAGCTATCTGGCTTTTCAACCCCGACGTAGCTACGTCGACAAAGAGCTAAGTTACCCTCACCGACCTTTCTGGATCACGGTGAAGGAATACTTCAAAGACTCCTCGTTACAATCGCGCGGTGACGGAATAAGCTATTAGTAAGCAGATCGAGGAATGCAGGAAGCTGTCTTTCTAAAAAGCGGACGAGCGTAACACCGACTTTCACAATTCAAAACCTCGGTAACGGGCGTTGCAATCGCGGTACACGAGTTTTACGCTTCGCGTAATTGCGAACATCTGCGAAATAAAATCGCATCTTTTGCATTAGCTACTTTTTGCGTTAGGAAACATGATAACTTCACAAAGAGATAGTCGTCAATAGACGTTAATTTAAAAAACATTAATAATTGTGTTATCGATATAAATAATTCAACTTTCATTTTTTAACTCTTTCTTCTACAACTTTAACGCATAACAAATAAATATTTAAATAATTTTGATTCCGCTTCGTTGTGATTTATACGATAGTCACAATTAATTGTAGCCCGTTATAATTTAATGCGATTCTAAAATTTAACAGAAGCATTTAATTAAATTAATTTTCACATATGTGATAAATTTTAAGTCGACCCGACTGGCAAGAGATGGTATTCTATTAATTACTACGTATCAACCATACGGATTGTGGTCCTCTACGTGTAACAAATTTAATTTTAATAAATGCTAAAGCATCTATTATATTCTCCCCCCTCCCCCCCAACGCACTCCCATCACGAAAACTGTTAGAAAATTTAAATTAATTTTGCACAATTTGCAGCTTCTAAATTTGATGCTTCCAAAACAACAATGCGGTTGTCGCATTATTTTTGAATAATGAGGAACTCAGCTTGGTTATTCCACTATTTAAAAACTCTGGCAGTGGTTTCATTAATGTGAATATCTCAACGACTATTTTTAGTTCTATATATCAGCTAGGCGTGATGCATTTTCAATACAGCTCATTTAAATATATTGTTTTACTTGCAATATTTATTTCACTTGCAATATTTATAGCACTCACGGTTAATATCTCTTTTAAACGATGGAAGTAACTTGATTATGATAATTCAATTAAGTCTTTTGTGGTAAAAATATTTAACTTAATCGAGCGTGCACGGTTTATCTTGCATTAATGCTTTAATATCGAGATAAAAATACGCTTTTTGTAGTAAAGATGACAGACCAGCGAATAACAAGAACGTGCAATTTTATAATCTGATAATTTTACAAACTTCAACTTAGAAAAATAATCTCTAATTTTAACAAAGTTTCTATTTAATCCTATTCTTTGCTTAAAAATCCATTGCAGATGCATATCGCTTGGGTGTACTTCTTCCTACCTCGGTTAGAACATTTATGGTGGTCGTATATATATAAAAATTGTTACGAATGTATGAATATGATTCACTATAATATCAAAAAGCGTCGAAAAAATTGTCAAAGATATTTACCTTTAAAGATCGCAAATTTTTACAGATAAAATAAATTCATAAATCACACGCGCGTCCACATATAGACACGCACACACACACACACACATCTGCTTTTCACATTTAACGTTACGATTAATTCGTTTAAAATGATGCAATTTGGCTCCTCGCGAGATATGGGTTTATTAATCCTTTAGGTACTATTTGTATAGTATAATACCAAACGTTGTTGTGAGCGGTTCGAATGATGTTTATTAATTATGCGGCAGTATGGTAAAATAGATTAAATACCAGAACGGTAGCATTAATAGCCGTCTCACGGCATTTAATTTTGATCAATGCGTCGTTTAAATCGTACCATCAGCTACCAAAATGGTCAAGCTATATCGCACAAACTTAACACGCGCCCGGCCAAGCTATGCTTCTGCAAAAAGCTCACACAAAGATTCAAGAATTATTGATTCTTATTGTTTTAAAATAAATATATAACTAATTTTGAAAGACTAAAAGGCAAAAGTCATTATAAAATAACAGAAAATTAACGAACCCCTAGAATACGTTCAAAAATATGCTTTAGAATAAATCTTGGTTCACTCTAATGCAAAAAGGATTTATTTATTGCTTTAAAAATCAATAGAATATATATTAAATTTATATCAAAAAATTGAAAAAATTTGCAATATTAAAATTTTTGTTACATCTGAATGAACATACGATTAATTTGGGACGACTGCTGAAGGCAAGACGTTCCGGCATCCTGAAACCCTACCTCGCTTCAGGGTGCCACGTGAAAAGTTCGAAGGCTCAATTTCGTTAGCGAGTTTCGTGGCAGCGCCGCGATCCGTCGACGCCCGCCGCGTGAAATACGAGCCTCGGGAAGAACGTAGAATGAAATTAATCTCCGGTCGGCAACGGAAGCGCAGCCTGGTTATAGAATTGGCTGAGAGCCGGCTGCGCGCAGGCGAGTGCGGGGGCGCGCGCTGAAGGGGCCGGGGGTACGGCGCGAGAACGTCGAATGTCGCCCGGAATGAAAATTGGTATAGACGTCGCTCACCTGCACAGGCCCATATTGTATGACACCGCGAGAGATTCGGATGATTTATTACGTAATATCACGGCCCCGGGCGAAAACCCCCGGTTCGCTTTTTCTTCCTCCCCGACCTTGCGTACCCCGCGCGATCCTGTTACACTGCTGTGTGTTCGCGCGCGTGTGTGCATGTGTGTATGTCTTCCATCCACCTGTGTGTTATCCTTCCTCTTTCTACCCTATCGTTCCGTACACGTTGCGCACGAGACGTCGATTGAAAGTGTGACGTTAAAGAATCCATTGACGAGATTGAGAGATCGCCCGTATAACTCTGTCACGTTTATTTTCAGGGGGCACGGATCGATTCAGATGTTTGGTATAGAACGCCTGAGAACGATATTTTGTTTCCTCTGTATAAGCATTGTGATCGCGAGGACGTTACTCTCTGTCCGTTTCTTAAAATATATTAGTTCTTCGATACCTTTGTCAAAGACATATCGAGTCTAGAACGCTTTAAAAATTATAAAGGAAAGATGACTCTCTCTCATTAGGTTCAAATATTGTGCACAATCATATACAGCAGTTATTAAAAATTATTATTGATTATTGTTATACATATAATTAACTGTCATTACGTTGCTTTTCACAATTCCCTAAGGTTCACTCGACGACATATATGCATATCCGCATTCACAATGATACGAATGATGTAGAAATTTGCGGCCGGACAATTAAAATTAAACCACGAGGTAATTATCTCCTCTGCGAAATTAAATATATGTCGCAATTATATTCCGCCGCTTGGTATTTCTTTCTCGCAGCTGTGCACTCGCCGATCTCTCGGGACGATTATCAGCTGCCAACGAGCACGAGGCAAACGTTATTCCCCAATGATCGCGCGATAATATGAAACGTGTGCAATCAGCCTGCGAGGGTGTGTACTAGTTGTAAGCATCGGTCTAGCGGCGGCGATGAAATGTTGCGCGCGGCTGCGCCGACGAGAATTAGGAGCATTTCCCAATTTTCGTCTGGATATGACGTGAAACCGCCGCGGCCGCCGGAATCAGGAATGCTCCCGTACGTGATAGCGTTACCGATTTCGCCGCGGGAAAACCGCGGCTACAAGCGGAATGATAACGACGCCGCACTTATCTCTCCCGCCTGCACTTTATGTTTCGCGATACCCAGAGGTATCCGAAATAACACCCAGCGCTTAATATAAAGCCATCGATTTAGCTCTTTTACAGCGCTTTAGACTTTTTATAAAGCCATCAATTTAGCTCTTTCTAATGGATTCTAATGGATCTAGCCTCGAAAGGTCTGCAGTCGTCGTTTCACTCTGTGTGTTTGGACGTCATGCATAGATTTTTGGGAATTTATGAATTTCCGTAAAATTGTACGCTTGTAAAATCAAACTCTACTTCCAGTTTTTCTCACGTTCCAACGCGAGGGAAGTGAGAGAAAAACTTGATACATCGCGCACGATTGTCGAGTAACAGGCATATATTGCATTGCGGAATCACTTTAGGTAAGATTAGATTTTAGAGGTCGTGTAGCTTTTACCCGTGCTTTTTATTTGTATATTTCTTACGATATCTCCCCCAGAAATATTACCGATGCACGCACTCATATCGTTACGAAAGATACTTTTGATCTCGTAAATCAGCGATGAAAATTTGATTTACCGGCCGGCGCTATGCAGATGCGGGATTGCAACACCCCGCGCCGTACATCAAAAAGATTAGCTTTGCTCGTGTAGACGTGCTCGCACGACAGATGCGAAGCATCGTGTTCAGGTGAGGATGGTGGAAACGCGGATCAAAGATTTCTCCTTCAATCTTGCTGAGTGGTACGAGTAATTTCACCGCAAATAACGGACGCTGCCACACTACCGAAGCCGCCTCGCTACTCGGGCAACGGGCGGAGTGACTTTTTTTCGGGGGTGGTCGCGACCCCTCGACAGGAAGGTTAAACCGATTCCGCAACGTTTCAGGTGCGCGCCGCGTCCTCGCTGCGTTGCATGATACGATTTCAGACGTCAACCGGCTCAAAGGACGAAACAGGAATAACGCTCAAAGCCGGGACCAATTGGGACCGATGCAATCTCGTTCCGTGACGAGCGATGCAGCGCGAATGTGCGATTGATCGACAGGTTTCATTGGGATCAGCGCGTTACATCAAACTTTTCAAAAAGGATAGGTAAAAATAAGGGAAACAGTATGCGAGAGAAAATGTTGTATATAGAAATAGTACTTTAATATATCAACATTATCAACAGGAGGAAGATACTTTGTAATAATCTCTTGTGTAAACTTTTTTGTTCTATTTGTATAGAACATAGCTTTTGTAAGCAATGATGTAAAAAACTCGCGCCAATTTGAAAATAAAAAATTATATATAGCGTAAAATATAATTGTTTTATTGTCACGGTTTGATATCAAAAATCGCATGTCCAAAGTGCAATGTATATGAGTATGTATTTTATTTTATATTGCATATAGAGAAATACTTTTTCTATATTTCCAATATAATATTTTAACTACATTTTAATATAAACGAAGTACAAAGCAAAACAAATTTTATAAAATTTTACTTGGCAAAATAAACTTGACAATGTGAAATCTTTTGCGTTAAATTAAAATTCCAATTGAACCTACTGTTATTACTATATGTGATATATGCACTGTGTTTGCGCCAGATAGCTAGTCACATCACGTACATATATGTACGCGGCTGACTGTACCGCACTTCACTTGATGTGAAGATATGCCTCTTGATACTTCACAATCATACAATATATCTCAAAACCACCGAATGCCCATTTAATGAGAAATTCTTTGACTAATTTAAAGTCGATTTTTCTTTTGCAAAAATGCCGAGAAAAGTTTCAATTTATTATAACTTTCTAATTTTTTGCGTCATAGATTTCCAACATGTCTTTGTAACTACATTTCAAATTAAAATTCACTTAAACCAAATTCCGTCTGAGATTAAATATAGAATGTAGTTTTGTTATCCGTTTAGCGTTCCGAAGTTTAGCTGACAAAAGGCTCTTCTTTTTTAATCGCTTATAACTCGAAAATTGTTCCTCAACTTTTTAGTTAAGAAAAGATCGACTCTAAGAAAAGAAATTAGCACAATCTTTGAAAAATAAATTAATTATTTATAGAATTTATAATATTTATTCTTATATTTGTATCGTGTATAATTCGCAGGCAATGAACAATAAGAAGATAAATAATAAAGAGTGCAGTATATAGTTGTAACTATTTTAATGCACAAATAATTAATTAAAAAATATAATAGAGTCAGATTTAGAAAATTAGCACATTCGCAATATACCAAAATTGCTATTTATATATTAATATGTACTCTCAAAACATTTAAATTACTCTCAAAACACATAAATACTTAAAATCTAAAATACTTAAATTACATACTTACACAGGCTTTAGATTTAAAGTTAATATCATATATATATATATATATATATATATATAATGCAATTAAAAATATATATTAATTTGCGCATAAAATGATTATTTCTATAACATTAATACCAATTTTTTAAATCCATTAATAGGTAAAGCTTACTTTGGATATAAAAATTGTATTAAGATCAAAATGATTTTAGAGTAGTAAATAAATGATTTTTATTCGAATAACTTACAAGACTAATTTCTTTCTGTATAACTCTGTTTTAATTAAATTAGAAATAAATTCAACATTGAAATTAAAAATATTTATTTATTACTAAAATTATTTGATCCGTCATTAATATATATTTTTTAAATTTATATTTTATGTATTTTATTATTAAAATCTAAAACTCTTTTAAATAATCTTTAAATTTTTCTGTATCGAATGTTCAAATATTCTTAAGTTCGCCTAAAGATGATCATAAAATTATAAAGTAACAGAATAAAAAAAGCCATCAGCCTCAAAATTTTTTATATTACAATTATTGTTTTTTTAAGAAAAGTTACATTTAAATTTTTTAAAAATTTACTTAAATTTATAACAGCTTTTTTTATCATGTCATTATATATTTGTTTAAAAAATACTCTATCTTATAAATAAGTTGCGCATAACAACAAATCCTCTGTCCAGATTCTGTCAAATTGATAGTCAAGATTAATACATTTATACACTGATATCATAAATGAGCAAAACTTTGTATTAATTTGCAATAGCATCAATGCAAAATTCGTTATTTAAACGAATCCCATTGGCAGCTGCAAAAAAAATAGATTGGTAATATTAACTTATATTATAAAGATAAAATAAGAATAATTAACAGAGTACACACAAGAAAATATTGTCTGCGTATTTAAAAAAATTATTATTCTAAAAATGTATATGTATTTTAATAATTAGAATAATTTTTGTTTTAAATAAGCAGAGAATATTTTTGTGTAATAAACGTATATATTTGTATATATTCACTTATATGTATATTCATAATATACATTTAATATACAATATATCTTTCAGTCGATTCTTTTGTCGATATTCTAGTGATATATACTATGTATAACACACTGCACTTTTATTCACATTAGACGTTTGAGACTTTTCCTGATACAAATCGTTTCTTGAATAGCGAGTCACAGTTGCGTCTAAGGGTCTACGAAAAGAGAAATAATTCTCAAAAGTAAGAGAGAGCCAATTTATAAAAGCAGGCCATATATAATATTTCCTCTTCATTCTGATTAAAAAAATCGTTTTTACATATGTGAATACAGATTCTAGTAATACTAAAATAATAATTTTGTTAAATTATATTAATATTGCTAGTCTTATTATAATCTGTTAGTCTTTTAATTATTTATTTGTATAATAATTATTTAATTGTCTAGTAAGAAACTGAAATAGAGTAAACATTTAGTATTATTCTGTTTCATGTCTTAATTGTCATTCTCTTTTTATATCATTCTCTTTTCAGTGGAGTTTCCAATAGATTATAAATTACCCTTGTATATAAAATTAATTAATTATAAAATTAATAACATATAAATATAAACATTAAGAGAAATTGCTGTTTACTTGAAATAAATAGACCAACATGAAGACAACAAAATGCTTATCAGTATCATTAAGATTAGCTTCCAAACATCTGTAACTAGATATAAGAAATCCATACAACGTATTTGTCGTATTACAATGTCTCTCGTATTAACTTTCGAGTTATCGCTTTGAATGTTATTTTTGTACTTTATGCATTCTATATTGCATTCTATATTTTGCTCACTGACTAATGCTGGTATCATGTATGCAATTACAGAAACTAAAAAAAATAATTTTAATTAATAATCCTTTGCATAAAATGTTGATATATCTTTTTACCACTCTCTTAAAGTCAATCAGTGAAAATATCGCTGATTGAATTAGTAAAACAGTACGTCACCGACAATCAGTGAATATTTACTGCTATTTAGTAAAAATACTCCCACCTTGGTTCTCTGTCTTACATTTGACTGATTTTAGCCAGTGAAAGTAATATTTCACTGCAAAATCAGTAGACCGCGAGCCAATAAGAGCTCAGTTTGTTTCTGGGCGACACTTTTCTTTTGTTTAAAATAGTGGTTGCAATGAACTGATTCTATCAGCAGTATTTTACTGATTTGCAGTGCTATACTTATAACTATGATCATCAGTGACTATTCACTGCTTTTCAGTTATAATACACTGATTGACTTTAAGAGAAGTAATAAAAATTATTATACAAGAACTAATTTTACTAGAGATAAAAGTTTATTATTCGTGAATTAATTTGAAAAGAAAAATTTTAATCGTAATAAATTAACTGTTAATAAAATTAAAAAGACATTATTAGTGAATTAATTAAATTTGTTATAAATTTGTTATATTCATTATTCTTCTTTTATATGCATGTATATATTTATATATAACGCCACAATATTAATTATTATCTTACCTAGTATTAAAATTATGATCCGTGTAGATGTTTGCATCGTAATGTGCAGCGTGAAAATTTAATTAGCTCTTTTCTTTAATTAATTAACAAGATAAAATTATTTGCTTTTTATCCGATCGATCGTTACCAGAGTCGCAATCCCGTATCTATTCGTCTGAAATCAATCAATAATCATTATAAATATCAGAATTATGCAATACAAAGGTACTTGTCCGATAACTTAAATCAAATACGAAATGATAAAGAAAAGGATTTTTTAATGATTAATAGGCAGATTAGAAAAAATATTTATTATGCAAAATAAAAAAAGACGAGAATAGTAACAAAATATAATCAAAGACATTAAAGAAAAAGTTCAGCCTTTACATTAAATTTTGTTATTAAAATGAAGATGTGTTCGCAACAATTAAGGGAATAATTAAAAAGTAGCTCCCCGAATAATTAAAATACTTGAAATCTAATAATAATTCAAACAGAAGGAGGTTACGCGAAAGAAAGCATGATGTTTATGTTCACTATTGTTGTTTAACAATGTCATGGTAACTAAAAGAATTTTAAATGTTGCTCAATATATCCGGTAGACTAAGTTTCGCTTGAATTGTGACGTAAATAAGTCAACGATCCAATTTGATAACGTAAAGTAATCTTATAAACTTTCACTACAGAAATAGCTCTTAATTAATATCACGCAAAACCATATGGTAATTGCGTTTTTTAAAAGGTCACGATTCTATCACCAATCTCGTGGAATACACTCGGACATTAACATACATAATACAAGAGATGACACGAAATCACAGGAACGAAATGTCACGAAACTCCAAATAATACATGACAGTTATTATATAAATGATAACTGCTAGCGTCGGCAAATCTCGAGAAAAAGGGCTCGGACTCTAACTCAGTAGAATGGACCGCAATGTTGACGCGTCGGCGGCTTTATTGTATCAAAAATTGTAACAAATAACATCAACGTTTTCGCGAAAAAGGAGGCATTAAGAGAAAGCTTGGCACTGCAACTACGGCGCTATCCAGCCGACTCGACAAAATCAACGGCTTTATTAATTTCCACTATGCCGATATCAATATCAATTTGTTCATCTTACCGAATCGAGATCCGTTTGTCTTCGTGTTTTCTATACGTGCACGAGATCACAACAATGACGAACGAATGACTCGTGAGAGACACGCACGAGATTCTTAGCGCTATTTGGCTGGCTCGCAGGAATCTAATTGGCTGTCAGTGTCGCGCAAAATTGTTTATTCTTAGACAAGTATCTCGAAATTACGTGGCAATTATCCTTCTTTCTATTTATCGAATATTACTATTGAAAAAATATTACTATTGAGAATCTATCTATTCGTTCTTCTTGATGTGGCAATTGCTAAATGAAGATTTTATTTTTTCTCAGCATAATTTTCTTTAAAATTTTTTATCGCCATTCTAAAATCGATATACCAGCGTCTCTGCGATATATGTATAATAGGATCTATAAATTGTATTTCTGAATATATGCACGCGGCGGCCGCGGGGGATCGTCGTCCCTTTTACGTCAGCGGTTGCAAATCGTCGGTTTATATTTGTTATTCCGAGCAGGGTGCCAGAAGCAATCTCCCTCGGCTTGGAGAAAAGGGAGACGTCGAGAACGGCGAGACTCGTAACCCGGACGCGACCGTTTGCGAAGGTGGATGGGAAAGAATTATCTCGTTGATGCTAAAAACAAGCACGCCGATTGTTTCTTTTTTCCGCGACCGTTCACTGAATATTTTTAATTTGCAAAGCTGACGCAGCGTCGCGTCGTGTACAAAGAACGGACAATATCGTGCACGGACAGGTGCACGATTACCAGGCCACCCGATACGTTTCACATTGACGGACGGTACTTGTATATGATCACTTTGAATTAAAAACGATTTCACAAAGCCGCCGGTTACTGATAAAGTCTTCATATATTAACCATTCATTCCGGTGTGGTTCACATAAAGCTAATGCAAAATCAAATAAAAATCCAAACCGGACAGCTTTATTATTAACATCTCAATTAAATTTATATTGCGGCACGATATAAATTTATCGGCGCGATTTCCGTTCGAAAAGCGATATCTTCCGGCGTTAAAAAATACACTGAAAAAAAAATTCTTGGTAAACTTGTGAGATGCATTTAGTAATACTTTTTT
>NJRL01000185.1:107811-133997 GCA_003063815.1 Aphaenogaster rudis
AACCCCTTTACCGATCTGACATTTTAAAAATATAAAGCTTGCATTTAACTTTGTTTCTTTCATGGTATCTCACGGACGATGAAAATTAGAGAACAAGATATTTATGCGCATTGTATGTATTAAAAATAAATTGAAATAAATTACTTATTGAATATGATAGGAAAAAATATTGTTAATATTTATGTGTTTCTTTATTTCTTTTTTCTTTCTACTTCTCAAATATTTTTTAAATAGAGTTTGAAGCTTTTAGTTAGACTCCTCTTATATTATTCCAGGATTAAATATAATGTAAGAGAGATGATAACAAGGAAATAATATTTAAAAGACTTCTTCAATATGCATATGCCACAAGCATAGGATAAAAGAAGAATAGAAAAAAATTCATAGTCACATTTCTATATAATTTATTTATTTTAAAAAATACACTGAAAAATGATTATTAATTGCATTTTTTTTTATAATATGTTTCAATTTTATCCTAATCTTTCATAGCCTATCCATTTACATTTATTGATGCTGACTTGAATAATTTATATCATTCAAGTAAAATGACGTAAAATCTAACAAATATTTCATCGCGGAACCGCAGAATTCTTTATATTGATTATTTTAGAGTTAATCAATTATATTTAAAATGTTATTAAAAAATATATACGTATATATAATTTTTTTTTAACTATAACACTGCAAATCCAAGCGTGTTATTTTTACACGCATAAACATCTAAAAATGACACATTTGACTGAAGCTCTTTCTACATGTTTCTTGCCATTTTAGATTTAACGCGTTTAATCGTATTAAATTAAAAATTAATACGTTAAATCGTGTTACATGATTTAAAACGGCAAGAAATGTGTAAGAAGAGCTTGTGTAAGCTAAATAACACGCTTGGATTTGCAGTGAAGGTATTAAAAATAATTCTTGTAACGTATTGATAATATAATTACGAGATATATGTATATTGACATACAAATTTCTAAAAATGTATATCGCGAGAATATAAATTATTTATAACAGCAATATTATTTGCGGAAGATATAACATTTATTTCGGATCTCACGTCATTTCTCGTCCAGCATCAACTGCAGCATACTGAACTTTAGACGTTACGATGAGTAACTGACTGCAGTTCCTTCCAGCTTTATGAGCTTGCCTGTTGATATATAATTTGACGCCTTTGTCACGTCGTCGTTACCCTATCCAGTGTATTCGTTTCTTCTAATAAAATTTAAATCTCAACGCCATCAGTAATAAATCAACTTGTCTCAGAGCTTTCTCTCCATGAGAAATTTTCCCGGTACTCGGTAATGATCGCATTTTAAATATGATTGGCAAAGTTGAGATAAATCACGATCTAAGTTCAAAAATTTTAAAAGCGAGAATAATCGATCGCGAACTATCGACAAATGAAGTCTAACGGTGTGTATTTGTTTAAAAATATTTAAATATTTAAAATCTTTCAAAGTTAATCTTTAATTTATAATTTCTACGAAATTACATTTCGGAAATTGGCGTATTAACTTATTAAATATTAACATATCATATAACAAATAACAGATCATATTTATTTATATATAATATTTAACAGATTAATTGGCCAATTAATCTGTTAAATATTATATGCAATTAGATACGATATGAATAGCGGAATTAAAGTAAATCGTGACCTAAACATGGAAATTTTTAAAGCAAGTACGATTTAGACCAAAAATATTTAGATATAACGATTTTCGGTCATCTTCACTGTTTATAATACAAGATTCACTAAACGGGAAAGTAAACAGGTTATAAGGACTGCCTCCTTCTCGCATCGTTTATCACTTCTAGTCTTTTATCACTTTAGTGCATATTATCGCGTGGTGCAGTTCCGCGCAGCAAGCTCGGCCAGACGCGACGGAGATGCCGCGCCATGATTTATTCCTGTGCTATGTAGCGGTGCCGAAGTTTTCTAATTAAGTATACGTAATGAGTAACCGTGTCGTCTTGCTGGTGTGTCAATTGCGAAATTCACTGTGAACGTGCATCGTCTGCCTCGAGTACCTATCTGCATATAAACTGCACACGCGATACGAACATGCTTGATTACTAAGCTCTGCTTGCATGTAACGATGATTCTACTTTGATCCAAAGATAAATTTAATATTGCTTAAAGTTAACTATCAGAAAACGGCGACTTGACCTTTCCGATACGCGAAAAGGGTGTCAATGTGTTTATTAAAGCAAAGATCCGAATCGAGAAATTGAAATAAAAGGAAAGCATCGATTGCATAAATCCTAACGTCTTGAAATAAACTACTTTGTCCTGAAATTCAAACCGTTTGTACCTCTGCACAACATGCGAGCATTTTGCAAATGTTGTAATTTAACCAAACTTGCCTGAGAAAAGCGACGCGGTAGGATAAGAATCTCAATGTGGGATAAACGGAAATAAAAGATATCTTCCTGCACATGATCCTGTGTTTTCCTATTTTCTTCTAAAATTCCCTTAAAAAAGTTAGTAAAAAAAGACACAGACTTAAAGTTTGCTCAAAAGTTCGTACTAAGTAAAACCTATTATCGTATCATTTCATATATTTCTTTGCGAACTGTATGTTGTAAATTTAATTCAAACTTTAATGTTCACAGAGAGAGAATAAAGCATTTTGGTTTTCATCAAATAGATACGAGTTTTTCTTAAGAAAATTTTACGTTTTCGAATATAGTACAGTAAAGCGCGCTAGGCGAACTGGAGAGAATGGTAATCATGTAATCGCGTGGTAACGTCTCACGAATTGTGCAAATATATTATGCCTTTGACATTTCAAACGTCTCGTCTGCATGCCGATCACGTAAAAGGCGAGCGGACGTTCTAAAATCTCATCTGATGGTGTCTGAAATGCTTTGTAAAATGTAATTACCGGAGGCTGCTAAGAGAAGCGCGATAAAATATAAATGCACAAGCCGTGAAATATTCATTGTAAAACGTACTCGCGTGTGGATAACGGGCAACCGGGAGTAGGTTCGAATTGAATTTTGCAATTCGCGAACGCGAGGAGGACACATTTAACAGAAAAACCCAGCGTGTACGGCCGGCATGCATAATGCCGCTTGCATGTTAAGACTAGCTGTAAAATTTAAATTGCCTCTGAGCGAGGCTGTTGTCACAGTTTCGGCGGAAGCGTCATATACGGTCTTAAAGCCGGGAGTTTACTATGCCGTTAGACTCGATCCATTTTCGAGGGCGGCTCGAATTATCTTAATACAACGTCGGCGGAATTATCTTGATGTAGTTAAAAAAGAAATTTATGAAAGAGAGAATGAGATTCGAGTACATATCATGAAAAGATAAAAATGTAAGATAAATCCAGGCTTATATTTGATATTCTGTAACGTTACCTAAGCATACGTGAATAAATTCAAAATATTGCCGTGCTAAATATGTCGTACATCATTAAAAGTTGGCATCGCGCAATAAAAAAGCGTTCGTTAAGAGAAGAAAAATTCCGGTCTTGCACAGGATAAATTATTTTACATTTGCAAATGCTCGAAATATTGCAACGTTTAAATGATATTATTCGACGACACGTAAACATCGCATGTTGTTTCTATTTTTTATTACTGAAATTGGGTCGTGAAATCGTGATAGGAGAAAGCCTGTATAATTAAATACAACGTTACGTAAAAATACACAATCTTTGTAGCCGAATTTTCCTTTTCGGATATGACCTGTGAGTTTATATTAAGCGCAACATTGAGCTCTAGATTTTTTAAAAGGAAAATATGGTTTCAACGTAGCCTTTACCGACCGGTATTACTTTCGTCAATTAAACGTGCTCATTACCAATATTATGTACCAGTGCCTTATAAAATGACTGACGAAAACATGGAGAATTTTCTTTTTTTCCGTAAGGACATTGCAAGCAATTCTATTGGTATTAACTTTTTGCGTTATAACACTTTAAATCTGAAGGCAGACGCTATCTCTCGAGCCACTCTCACGGTCGTTGAATTTTATGTTATCGTAGTATCCATATACGTCCAGCTAAGGATTTTGAAGCTTTTATTTCGAGAGTTAACCTTGTTTTGTGTTACATAACTATTTGAGCATTTCCAGAGCTCGTGTGCGCTGGAGAAGAAAAACCCTTGGAGCTATTACCGCGACGTAACATTTATTTATTGTTTCCTTCCTTTTTTTATTCTTTTATCCCAATGCATTGTGGAAATCTCATTGCGACAAATGCGATAACTTCACAAAAGCTTCTGTTATGAAACATTGCTATTTGCAATTTTTATTTCTTTTTATCCGCATCACATACTGTTATTATATTCGTCGTACGAGTAATTGCTATTGCTGTATTTTCTAATCGTCCTGTTTTCAATTATTATACGTCAATTGTACTGAAACGTACGCAAATACGTTTCAATCGTATCCTTTCGCATCCTCACCAAACTATCACTATTCAAATAGATAGCAAAGACGTCGTGAAAAGTTTAAGAGAAACTCCAAGTTTTATGGAAGTTTCTTCGGATTTCGGCGAATAAAAATAGACCTTTTAGAATATCCTGATAATATTTCTGTCTCTGAGATAATTCGAATTAACATTATATGAAAATTTGAAGAATTCGCGATAATAAATACATGGATTATTCCTTGGATATTCGATTGCAAATAAAGCCCCACACATAATCAGATGTGATTATCCTTCGAATAAAAACATAAAATAATTGCAAAAGAACGAAATATATGATTCTGTTTGTACGCTAAGAGCTACTGCAATACGTAATGCAATCACGGCAATGCAGTAATCGTCGAAAATAAATTCCTGCGTCGATAGCTTATCAGTAATTAATACGAATGTGATTATATGTATAATTAAATATTTCAACGGCATGTTTAATCAATAGCCTGACGCAATTACCAATTGCATACTAACGTTTGCAACAACATCCATGCAAAGCATGCTTATTTGACGAAAATAATTCTAGCCAGCAAAAATTTATTATTTTGATTTCCATTAAAGATTTTCGCTGTTAAAGTTATTGCGATACTGATTCGCGTAACAACTTGCTCAATGTTATACAAATCGAAGATCGTATAATCTAAATCGAACTCACAAGACATACAACTATAATTTTAATTGTTTCCTTTTGCTGTGCTAGCGATCAGTAATTAAACTACGTATTACATACATTTGTAAGCCTTGCAAATAACGGCAAAATATTACGATAACCATTACGTGAAAATATTTGAAATTTAATCATGAAACAATAGCGCGGGAAACATTGTGAATATTCAGAAATTTGTATTTTGATATGCTAAATTTTGCAGATTTTTAAATGTAACATAGATAGTTGTAATGTTCAGCTTGTCAGAATATGGAAAACAGGTGGTGATGGACAATATACGTGTATAGAAAAAGTTTTTCGTTATTATTTTGCGACCGTGCACTAATGTAATGGTGGCGTCATTAATTTCTCTGACCGGATAAGTTGTGTGACAAGTTGTAGAGGCAAAAACCTTATGGATAAGTTTCACTAGTTTTTCGGTGGAACTGCTATTTTTTTAATCGAGATTGTTTTTGACGAGAAACAGGGTAAGCCAGAGATCGATAGTGCTTTAATATCTCTGCGTACACCTTTGTATACATGTGTACATTCTTTTTGATGCATGAATAATCCTTTTAGTAATTTTCTACCAAAGTACCTCTTTTGCATATTATTAATATTTAAATATAATGACGCAATATTCTCGTAAAATAGTTATAATAAAACGTATTGAAAATCTATCGGGATGGCGGATACAAACTGGTCAAAGCTTTTGCGTTAGTCCCTCAAAATAATCTATTAAATTTCTTCTGAAGATTTTAAAGATTGCGGCACTATTTCAATTTAAATATTACATTCATATTTTATAAAAAATTTCCAATTATTTACAAAGCTTACAAATAAATCTCGTTTAATATTCTTTGACAATTTTCCATTCAAACATGCTATCATCTTTGTGTTAAAGCTATCGATTTTAGCGAATAATTTCCAAAAAATTTCTTTCGAAGAGATTTCTATTCGAACAACCCGAGATATTCGACAATATGGTACAAGAGTTAATCATAATCTAATATGGCTAGAGTATATCCGAATCGCTTACGAATTCTTGAAGTATCATATCTATACAGAATACAAACTCCGCGCTCGATCGTCGTGCCGGATGCGATTATTGAGAGGTAGGTCAAAAAAACACAAACGTTTCCCCTGGCTAGCGATGTGCCCAATGAATACGCGATTGGCGTCTCGTCTTATGAATTTAATTTTCGGCGAAATATTGCGTAAACGTGCTCGGGGTCGTCAATGCGCCGCCGTCATATCGGTTAGTACGCGGTATCCACGTAGTTTTTGGTCTCCCCCCCTCCGATTCACCTCACTGCAACTTCACTCCTGCTCGATTTCTGCTGTTCTTTGTGGCTCGGCTTGATATTTCTAGAGTCGATTCTCTCAATGCCATAATTTCTATTTTGGCTCGGATGCAACGACCATAAATACTCCGGTTTCGAGTCTGATTTCTTGATAATATCACATGATTAATATAGCACAATAAACACTTAATATACATATCTGGCTCGTTTCTACAATCCGCTTGGTTTGCTAATGTGAAAAAAGGACAAAAGTTACTATTTCCAGTGAAGAACAATATAAATAACATATCTTCGTAAGAGAACCGGATATATTACTATAAAATATCTATTTATTGGCATTACATCGCGCAGTTTTACTTCCTTTTATTTCTCGATCGAATTCATTTTCGCGATCGTTACATTGTATCTACTTGCACTTGGCTGCTTATCATTTAAACGACATGGCGTGTACGCCTCGTTCCTGGTTTATTGCTGCCTGCTGGAATGCCTCAAAAGCGATCTCTGAGTTTAGTCTGTCGCAACTAGAGAGAGGGAGAGAGAGAGAGAGAGAGAAAAAGAGAGAGAGAGATAGAGAGAAGGTACGTAAAGTGGCATCGATTATTCCTTTCGTGAGATATGCAAATCGTCCTGGTCCCCCTGTCTCGCGCAACTCTTTGCGCCACCCTTCTAGCGATTACTCCAGTCTCGATCGCGCTCTATCTTCTCCTGCAACCCTTTTTCTCTCTCTATCTCGAGCGCGTTAGCCCTCTCGTACAAACTAGAACGTCTGTCGCGTGATTTACGTCTCGAGAAAATAAGAGATCCCACCTTATCCTGTGGACGGAGGGGCAGAGGAGATCGGGAAAAGGAAACGTGAGACTATACGAACTCGACAAAGGGGACGACCATTCTAAATCTCTCGACTTTCGAATGTTAGGCTCGCGGACTCGCCACTTATCAGACTGGAACGGTCCCGTTCCGTTACCCGATTACCATTCCCGATTTTCTTTTCCCTTTTTCTCGTAATTGTATTACTTTCTTTTTTAAAGAGAGTCTGCCACAAATTTTTATTGCATATGTAGAATATGCCTGCAAATTCTTTCGCAAATTTAGAATATATTCACTTAAAAATCTGATAATAAAAGACAATGGAAGATATTTTATATTAACTAAATTAAATTTCAATATATCGATGATAACAAATTTTATTTTATAACTTTCTTTTTAGAAATATATATATATATATATATATATATATATATATATGGAGACTTAATTTTTTAAGGTTTTATTATTACGAGATGAGATGTTGAAAAAAATAAAAAAATAGGAATGTACGATAAGTTATGTTTATTTTAGCAATGTATGCTTATTTTAAGTAAAATTTTAACTGAAAAATATCAACTATATTAAATAACTACATAAATCAAAAAGAAGATCATGTATGTATATCTCTGTAACCACATAATTGATATCAGAGATGATATAAAAAAATGTCTAATGTTTTAAGTGCCATAAAAAGGTTAACAAGTAAATTGTATTGCTAAATTATAAAACACACTGGCATTAGCCTATCCAGAAAATCCCATCGGGCATCCCGTCACACAATTGCTATAGTGATTTCATGATTTGCCTCTAGAGATCACCATCGACATTCCTGTAGCGTATTTACTGCTAACCATTGCTATTTCGTGCGAAATCTCGACGGTATAATAAATAAAGCTACGTTGAATCGAGAGAACAAAATTCGCGTGTATTCCAACGTATAAATATACATGTATAAGCTCCTAGCGTGAGTTTAACAAGATCTCAGAATGCATTTATAACATTATCGACTGTAATAAAGTTTAATATTATAACGAAATGAGTCATTATATAAAATAATGCTGGGCACATACATAACGCATTATTACGTGTTACTACAATGAACTTTTGCGGAAATATTCTGTAGCAGTATTTATAAGAAACTTTCTGATGATCATCTGACTTTTGTTATTACCGAAAAATTCTGTAAAATTCGGTAGACTTTGTTAGCAAACATTTTTAAAATCTTGGAAAGAAATCACTCTTGATTGGACGCTGTAAAAAACGTAAACCGTGTTGGCTCGTAAAAGCTTACATGAATCGACGGCGATGTTAGTATGTCATCCTTTTCGGGGATAACGAAATTCACTGTCAAAGCAGCCCGAAAATATTAAAGCACGGTAATGGAACGATTTATGTAAACAGTAAAATGTCAAACGAATGAGATATTCAACAAATTTTCCAAATTCACATTTTTTATTTTAATACAGTTATATTTATTATAAATTAAAGTTAATTTTTCATACTATCAATGTGAATTTGTGCAAATTGCATGCAATTTAAGCATTAAATATTGAATATCATTGGAATCTTACAAAGAATAGATTTCGAAATGAATATTAAAAGATATTGCAAAAATATTGGATGGTAATTTGTAGATTTGCAATTTTATGGATTACATTGATTTTTCAGTAGTTTGATTTAAAAGAATCAATTGTTCAAAAAAATTTATTACAAATTTATTAAATACGTATAAATTTATGCATAAAAACGAAAATCGACACACATAGTGACGATAAATTGTCGGTAGTCTTACGCGAAAATCTGCACTTGATTTATTCAATTGATGTGCATCGTGATACAGTAACAATCGGTCCGTGATTTTCAAAAATGTTCCGGATTAGGCATCCGCGATTTTGACGATTGGAAACACGTGGCGGTCTAAATCCGTTTGGGCATTCAGATCGGTCGCGAACGCGTTAAAAGCGCGCACGAATTCGTGCGATCGTGCGCGTGCAAATTTCATTGTGCCGCTCATCCACGTTCAAAAGGAGATTCAGCTCACGCTCGACCCAATCTCCGGACCCATCGCGCGCCATCGGGAGCAACCTCTTGCCCTCCCCCGTCGAGGGCATCGATAAAAATATCCGATATACCAAATCCGCCTTATACCTCGAGTCGACGTTGCCCGATCGTAAATCCGCAGAAAAGCGGAAAAAGCGCGATGGCTATAATCGTTATCCGTTAAATCCGCGCGATGCTCCGCGTCTTTCCACAGCCGGATGGATTGCTAGTGTCACACCGGCAACCGCAGGCCCGATCTGTATCCACCGCTCTTGAAACATTCAAGGCCCACGAGACTGCCAAGCTTTACAGAATTCATCGCAGCGCGGAACAATAGACCTTTCTTTTTCTTCAGCTCACCCGTTAGCAGTTAAAAATTTACAACTTGTTTCACGTTTCGAGCTTGGGTAGCGATCAAGCTAGATTTTCAATATTATAAAACTAAACTTCACGGCGTTGTTTAGTAGAAACGAATGAACTTTAATTCTTAACGTGGGGCTTGTACGAATCGTGTAGTGAATGCTTCGTTTATTTTAGTTTCGTACACAAAGAGAGAGAGTATTCGCTCGCGAGTGCTTTGTACAGGTTGAATTATGATCGTGTAATGTAAATATTTAAATAACTCATCTCATAATTAAATTACTTAACACGTTGACTGCCGAATACGAGTTAACTTGTAGTTAACTTGTAGTTGACGATCTATAAATGAACATTAGCTATTCGCCGATTCGATTTTTTAGAGAGGGAAATAAAATTTTATTGTAAATTTAAGGTGAAAAATAGATATAATTAAGTAGCATATTAAAATAACTGATAATATAAAAATGACGTCGAGGACAAAGTTATTTAATTGTACAGTGGCAGTCAACGTGTTAAATCTGATAATTAAACTACTATGACTTTAAATATTTCTCTCTAAAGCAAATTTATCGCGACTAAATATCTCACAGATAATATTAGAGTGGTAGACAGACGCGTGTATATCCATAAATATATAAATACATAAATAAAAATAAATAAAATAATAAAATATCCATAAATCAAAAATGGAACACATTAATAATTATTTTCTTGGCAATCCGACACGCTTCGTAATTCGCTACTTATTTAGTTTACCACTAATTTCAAATAAGTAGATATCTAGCAGATCACTAGACCTGGCTTGCTTCTCTCTATTAGCTTAGTGTAAACCTGACGTAGCTACTACGTTGCGGTTGCAAGGATCGAGATGCTGTTTACAAGAGCGCATCTTGGACTCTGTTCGGATCCGCGAACCGTATCTTTGTTTACCTTCTTATCTGTGAGTGCTTCTCGTCTTCTGAGCATTAACAGTCAAAGTTGTTTACTCGCTTTCGTTTCCTTGGCACGGTACTCATGTACCTGTACCCAAAACTGGGGGGAGGGCAAAAGATAAATTTACTCACTAAACTGAAAGCAAATGTATTCTCAGTATCCTTATTAACAAGTTGGGAAAGTTTAATAAATTAATTCGCTGTTTACGCGCGATAAATTCATCGTGACTAACGCCGTTTTAACTTTTCAATATACAAGATGATTTGTTGACAGTCGTATCTGATTTATATTAATGCTTCTCACCGAAAACTGAGATAATTTTTTAATGCTTTAAACCCATCTTTCTTAATTATCCTTAATCTTCATCGATAAATTTAAAAGAGTACATTTATATTTAAATTGTTTTGAAGTCACTTGGACCGATATTCATAGTTCATTCTTATTTCAAGACCGTCTTAAAAGTAATGTCTTAAGATGTTAATACTAGGCTCTATGATTGGTTTACGATATCTTAAGATTATACTTCAGATGGTCTTATTGTTAAATATAAGAATGGGCTGTGAATACCGACTATAGTATTTGTGTTCAGTTTGATGTAAAAGTTAGCTCCTTGTTTGATTGCGTTCGTGCCAAGAGGCAGTAACGCGAAAGAATCCTTTCCACTTTCAGAGATCCTTTATTTTTTAGAAAGCAGCCCTTTGTGTGCGCGACAAAGATATCAATCTGTGGATTTTTCAGTGTTACATTCGCATCGTTAGATCTCCAAAGTCAAAGAAATAGAGAGAGGTACGTTCGCACGTCACAATATATCGAACCAATTTCGGGGGTTGAAGCGATTGATATCGCGTTTCACGCGTGTTTCATTCGGCTTTTCCGAGCAGCTGCAACCGATACTAGATCCGATATTAACCGTTTGCGATCTGGTGCCACTGCACCGTGAGGATTATTTTTTCAGGATAAACTCGCTAAGTAAAGCCATTTGCATTGTGCCAGCCGCTTTGTCTATGCCGCGAGTTTTTATTATCGTTTACATATCGATACATATTCATCATTACTCGATACATATTCAAAGATTCAGCATTTCAATATGAGGCATTAAAAATTACCGTAACATTAGTGGTAATTATCCGAAGCATCAACTTTCTTGGTAAATTCTCACTTTTTTGTGATTACTCCATTCAAAATATAAAACGTATAATAAAGACTTTCTAACAAGAATAAAATACACATATTTATCTCATATTCATATTTTCCATCAATTTTCGTTCGTTCAGCACACATACTTTAAGCATTAACGGACTGTGAACATTTTTACGCGTAATTTGCGATGAGTCGATAAACTATAACAAATGGAGCGGCAATAAAGTGAGTCCCTGATTAGAAAAGACGTGCAGCGGAATGAAGATTAAAGGGAATTCGAGTCAATGGCTACGGATACTATTGTTCCTGGTATGTATCCGCGTAAGAGCATTCGCCGGACAAGTCTAACGTTTATTGTCAGGTTACATTGGCGGAAACCACCGGTCGTTTGGCTCGCGAGCTAATGTTTCCGGGTCTCGATGCAAAGAGCGAAAAAACAATGGCGATCAATACAATATCACCAAGGTAAATACAATATCACCAAGAGGCGATCGCATCATGGAACACGGTCTCAAAAAAGATTCGGACGACACTGATGCACATGCATACACAAATTACTTATTCTTACTTATTCTTACTAGCCTATTTATTATTTTTAACGAAGCTTTTAATAACCAATTTTATTGATTATCACTGCACTGCATCGTAATTGTAATTAATTAATCGCTTGTTATTTTTGTGTATTATCTGCAATCGCGACGAAATAAGTCGAAATCTTAACAAGAGATTATTTGTATCTGAGAAAGCTATTTACAGTAAAGGGTTGATTTTCTAATCGGTTTTTAATTTAATAGACATTAGTTTACATAACTTGAGTCATTTGTTTTATTAAGTCGGATTATATATTATAATAATCGTTCAGTTGTATTAATTTTATTAATTATCTGCATGATCTTGTAATTCCATATTTCACGACTCCGTAAAGCTTGCTCGATGATTTATAATACCACACACAGTTCACGTAATAAAAATAATACTAAAAGAAATTAAGAAAGAATTAATGATTCTCGTGAAGGCACACGAAGAGATGGCGTATCCAAGTTCGTAATTTCTTAACGTAGTTCAGGGTTCACGAACTCCGCTGTACCCGCTATTATTTCGCCATCGTGTCGTACGAGAACTATTCGCCCATATATGCGAGCGTGTGTAAACACATCATGCTGCACGGGACAAAGACGCTTTCGGTAGTCCCTATTGACCTACTGTGTCATGGAGGGCTAGTGGACCATTCGCCCTTCTGTAATTTATCACCGGCTGTTTACGTCTACCTCTAATTGCTCCTCCTGACGTCGAGAATAAGGGCCCGGTGGTACCTATAAAACGCGCTAAATCACTATTTTGCGGTTTATTTCGCTAAAACTGCTGGACCGGGTTTTTATTTCATGACAAATGAACCGTTCTTTAGTCTGTATAAAATGATTTAACGTAAATGTGCTCATATTGCAGTCGTGTGCAGGATATCTCGGTCGGATTTATGACGAAGTGATGCCCTGAAGCTATTGCACGATCTCTCTTTTCCATTAAGACTGTTCATATTATTGAAAGACAACAAATAATGTGAAATTTATTACGAAATAACATTGAAAATTGCTATTTATACTTTTAAAATTCGCGTGACATTTATATATATGTAATATAATAATTACAAGAATATAAATAATATAATTATTATAATATATATACATATATTATTTTATAATTATTCTTATTATATTATTAATATAATAATTACAAGAATATAAAAATAATATAATTATTATAATATATAATTTTATAATTATTCATTAACAAATATTTTCAGAACACTATATCTTAATGAAGTTCTTGAGACTAATAACATATAATGGAAATCGTGATTAGGCCCTGCTGGGTTTACGCCATCGAGAGTCGAATTAACTACAGAAATGGACTGTATCTAAAATACATGAGAGTTGTTCGGAACGTACGTTGCTTACATTTGCATTATAATGCATTCTCTGAGATGACACGAATGTATGCAGCCGATATGATGCGCGCTACTTTCAAAATGAAATTGTCCGAGCAGAACAAATATGAAACTGCTAATTTTGACATGTATTACCATATATTTCGGGTTTTCATGCTGACAATGAGTACATATTTCCTTAATCAGAATGGTGATGATGATGTGAAGCTACAGAATAGGAAGACTATTAATAATATTCTCTTGTTACAAAAATGTCATATACATATATTACGTGTATCCAATTCGAGGAAAAAACAAAATTATCAAAAAGAATAATCAAATGTTGATACTAGGGGGGGGGGGAAGATATATTTTGGTATCATTAATTTTGTTATGCATATATTAATTTAATAAACAGATTTCACAGAGAAAACAATTTTTATATCTAATATAACATACAAATTTGACGAGTTATTTTAATAAATATTGAAATTAAATTTAATCAGAATTTATAAAATTATATATAACGATATATCTTTTTATGTAAAAACATTTAAAGAATGAACTCTCATTTTATTTTAACTAATATTTGTACGAGTGGCTCTGCTAACTTACTAATATTATAAATATGATGTTTTATACACATAATAACATTCATCTTCAAATTAAATTATTTCGTTTCAATGTTTTTTTCAATATTTGCACTTCATGATATTACATTCATAGATTAAAGAAAACTTGTCTAAAATCGGGCGCGTTGAAAAAACGCCGTTGGTATAGATTTAGATGTGATTTCTGAATCTAGCTCTCTTTTTCTGCGCACGTTTAAGACCGAGGAGGAGAACAGAAAAGGAAAGGAGTAAAAGTTAGATGGTCCGGCGGTCTTGTCACGGAGAGTAGGGATCAAGGCGCCAGCGTCACTCTTCCGTTCCATGAAACCTCGCGGAAATTGTTCTTATCCCTTGATCCCTTGAGAGTTTATCCCATCGTCGCTTCCCATAAAGCCGGAATGATCGCGCGACCTCACCCGCTCGTCCATCTCGCTATAACCATCTGCCGATTATCCGCGCAACGTAAACACGTTTCTGTTTCTTTCGGAATATTTATGGCGATTTTCTGCACGCCAAAGAATTTTCGATGCGAGTACAGAAAAGAGAGAATAGAGAATCTAGAGAAAGAAAGAGAATATAGTGATACTGCTTACGCAGGATGTGCGAAAGAAGAAAATCGGGGATCTTTCAGTAGAAAGAGTCCGCCGTATGGTCAGCCAGCAGCGAAGTGATTTTCGCGGTAGGCCGAGAAAAACTAATCCGGTTATATTTCAGACTGTATTTCCTTCGGGGTTACACGACGCTTCGTGCAAGGCGATCCATGAAAGCACCATAAGTATTTTTCGATGTGAGAAAACGGAGAGGATTCATACGTGCAAGGAAAAAAGAGAGATAAATTCGAAGTCTTGGACGGAAAAATTTTCCTAGAGAAATTTAATACTGTTATTGCACGATACTAAGATACCTATTAGATCTATTAATTATTGTTAATAAACGACTATTGATATTTAGCTTTCTCAAACTTCTTCTGGTTTCTTATAAAAGATGATCGTAAAAAATTAATTATTTATGTAATTTAAAGAGAAGAAGAAACGCGTTTTTGGTAAGCCACATGTGAACGTATGACATAAATTTATATAAAACGCACAAACAAATATTTATTTAATATATAAATATTAGTTTTGTAACGGTTAAATTCTCACCACGTTACATTGACGTTACGGTTTCTGACGAACGTGCTACTAAATGTGTTTACTGTCCACAAACCATAGTAACGTGGTCTGTCACTTCCATTTGTTCTCCGTCATCTGGTCATTATTGACAAATAATATCGAAAATAATATCAAACGAAAAAATTTTAATCTGGGTAACTTTTAAATCTGGTATATACAGTATAATATGTACTGGGTATACATATGTAAATTTTGTCGAAACATTCCTCCTGTTTATTTACAAATATATCGCAATATCGAAATAACGGAAACACACAAAAATAAAATCTATTCGCAGCTATCCCTCGAGATTATGAAAGTCTTATATCCGTATTCACAAATAACAGACAACTCATCTTTATTCAATAGTACTGCTCTCGCCGTACTGCTATTTTTATTGGACATTTTTTTTTACGTAGGCAACATTTCGCTTTTTTCATTCGTCGCCGGTTTGTCTTGACTGCCGGTCTTTAAACAAAATTCCCACGAATTGCAAAATGCCACAATAAATTAATTATATATAGCATCGGCTAAGAAGACAGTTTTAATAACGTATTACAAATTGATCAGTTCTTATAAATTACAAAACACGACAAAAATAAAAAAAACCGTTTTATTATTTTTATACTAATAAATGCTTAAGAATAAGACATACAAAAACTCTATCTCTAACCTTTAATTTGTAAAAACTAACTAAACGATGTTGCTTTGAAGCATGTTTTATACATCTGTTAGTATTGATTTTATTCCCTTCACAAAATGTTAATTTCGCTTTCCGTTTTGCAATCTGCTCTGCCGTCCCTTCTGGATGGTATATGGCTTGTAAAGACATTCCCTTCGTCGCAAAAATCCGTGTAATATGATTCCTCCGGGTGGAGCAGGTAGTTCAAAATTCTCTCAGGTTGACATAATACGGATCTACACATCGCTCGTAACAATCGTAAAATCCACACCTCGCCGCTCGATATGCCATATGTTTGCATATGCATCGATATCCCGATGCGCTTGTTGACTGTGCGGATCCAGGCTTCAGCGGAATAGCTCGCCGAGAAAGGAAACGAACAAAGCCGAGTAACTTGGATGAGGGGATGAGACTATAAAAACATGAAATAAAGATCCCGCATCACGGAGAGCCGGGCATTCGGCTGGCTTTTTTGGCTGGCGCGAGGTGGTGTTTGGCCCGAGCATATTTTCGGCATCGGATTTTTATTCGGTTCACGTACCGCCCGTGCCGTAACTACAGCTACTCGCGGAGACTCTCTCGCATCTTCCCCTCCTCTCCCGATCGCGAAAATTTCTCTTTCCTGCCTCTTTCCTCTACCTTCTTTCTTTCCTTTCCCGTCTGTCTACATTTCTACATCCCCTCTCATTTCCTCGCCCATTGCTTCTTATGGACTACGTGTCTCTCCGTCCTTATCAATCTACTCTCTTTCCTTGTTCTTGTCCATCTTTATCTGCTTCCTACGTCGGCTTTCTGTATACGAGGTGTCCCAGAAGCAGCAGACCTTTGACGAATAAACGGAAGATGAACTAAGAAGTTATGTTTATCGCTTTAACAGTGAGAATATATAACCAAGAGATGCAAAATTATTATAAATTATAAATTAAAAGTTTCTCATTTAATTAAAAAAAGCAGACCAATGAAAAGAATTTTAATTTCTAGTTAATTTTAACTGCACTTTATTTTAACAGAAATTTATTTCAATTATTTATGCTCAACTACCAAGACGCTTAGCGTTACAACATTACTGTAAAAAAATTGATTCCAATTTTGTAGAATCTTGTTGGAAGAATAGCTTACAGGACACCCTGTATGTGCCCCCACCTTCCTCGATCATTTTACTTTTCTCCTATCTCTGTTCTTTTCTCTCTTCAGCGAGCTACACGTTCCCGTCCTTATCAATCTACTTTCTTTTTCATTGTCGTTCCTGACCAATCTGTACATCTCGTTCTCGTCGTTCCCACCTCCCTGCGTGGACTCGTCGTCGTATCCGTTCTCAACAGCTTCCTCGGGCATGCTCATCCCCTCGCCTTCCGGGCAGCTTCCGGATCGGCAGCTGGTCGCCGGTGTCCTCGGTCGGGCCGGTACCGGTCGTACATACAGTACATACACCTCATAACAATAGTCGATTTCATAAAAGCGAACAAGCTCGCGAAAAGGTCCCGTATTCTCCAGATCTGCCGTCGTAAAACCGATGTCGATACGCTGCAGGTGGAGTCCCGCCGTGCAATTTCGCCGCGTCAGGGAATAGGTTTCGTTCGCCGTCGTCACATCGCCGGGACGCGTGCGTCACAGCGGCATCGACGTCCCCAACGATCCTCCGTCAAACTGGAACGAGATATTCGAACGTCGCGCTGACATCCGTTGCCCTCGCAACGAAGTTGCGCGTCTACGTGAACGCGCGCAAATACACCTAATCCGCCTCCGAAATTCCGCCGACAGGATCGAAATCCCCGAAACGGTTCGCCACACTGCTCGGTTAGGGGATAATCGTCCGCCACTGCAGCACGAGATGCATCGAGCCCGCAGCCGGCGAACAGTTGCGGTCTGAAATTCGAATCAACCCGGACTTATTGTAATCGATACTAGCCGGATACGGGACAATTTAACTCTTTCCGTACCTCGTCGTGGATGTGACAACGCGGGAGTTTCATATTCAATAAAAATATATACATATCACGGATTATTGAGATAATTTTCACCCTAATTAAAAATATTACGCGTATTTGTGAATATATTATTTTGGAATAAAATATATAATTTAAATATATAATTCGGAATATATAATTTGAGTTATTAGCGTTATCTCTCTATAATTAAATATATATACACACACAGAAAAAAGTCTTCAATATCAAGATGAATATATTTAAATTAACACTATCATTGTTTCATATATAAGCAAGAAAATATTATTTTCTTAGAAGAATTTTATATTCATGTATTTTAAGAATATTATAAATTAATTTGAATATTGTAATTGTTACATAAAGAATACAATAATAAGATTAAACTGTATTATCTTTATAATATGAATATTCTTGGTTTGAAAGTACTGTTATTCTCTATCCAATATTTTTTGCTTTCCATTAATAAAAATTATTTTTGAATAATAAGACTATAATTTTCTTTATTGAATTATATAAAATATTTTGATGCAAGTAATATTTCTTCGTTTAACGCTATAAAATCTCATTTTAAGATTTACATGTCAAAAATAAAGATATTTTTGAAATATAAGAATGTTTTTTTTTCTGTGTAAAGAAAAAAAGAAGATAATCGTAAAGGTATCTGATATGCAAAATCTGTATCGAAATTTGATATCAAAACTCATATTTTATAGGAATTTCATAATTTTTGTTTTGACAGATTATTCGCAATTTTGCGAATTGGTATAACGATTGTTATTCAGATATTAATCATCCTCGAACTTCACTTTTCTGCTCCAGTATAAAAGTCGCAGAAAGAAATGCTAACGTGAATTTAATTGAATTGGACATTCTAAAGAAAGTATAAAGTTCCGGGAAATTTTCAATTAGAGGAACAAAAGCTACCCATTTCACCAAAGTACAAAGACAAGATTTTCCATTTTTCATCCCCAAACCGTTGCAATTTTCAGTATGTACCTTTTCCAAACATTACTCAGCCGCATCAAGAGATATATTTTCGAAAAAGTTTTCGATATGTTTTCAAATATTAATTATATATTTTTCAAATTAACGAGACTTAGAATTGAGAAGACATACGATGAAGAAGAAATATGAATATAACAAAAGAATTTACCCTCCGAATATTTGTTCTCAGTAGCGCGTCTCGATCTTCGAATATCGAGATCACTGTTTATATTCGAGGCATTCCATCGTTTTATACACGTTTTATACTGCAGCTTACGGCTGTCGAGGGTGGATGAAATAGTGTCGCGGTGGCGATTCGTTTCGGCAATGTTTTACGATTCGATAGAATATAATTCCCGTTTGATGTAATCCCCAACGTATTTCCGCGCGCCCCCCGTTTCATTTGCGTATCCCCCAAGTACGGCGGCGATGCACCTGACCCTAAATCGTGTCCAAACACTGCTGAGGCCGCACGAGCGGCAAGGACGCACGTGTGCATTTCGACGCGATGCATCCGTACGTGCGCCCTGGTTCGCTGGCGTTGCATCTATTAATACGAACGGGTAGTGTCAATACCATAAATTTTGTCGCGCAAAACGACGGATACGCGACGCGGCGAATGTACAATGCGAACGATGTCGAAGCCCGGAGTCAAACAAGGGGTAGAAATAAAAAGAACCAATTTACTAAACCTACCACCGACGGTCAAATAACCGTTTTTAAACTTTTGATTTAAAATTCTGCATTCAATGTTATCGCTTTTCCTCAATTGACTTCACGACTTTTTCTTAATATACATATAATCCGGTAGAAATAGGTATATATAAATATTATAAATTGTCGGTAGCTTTAGTGTTAACGCATAACGAAAAAAAATCAGATATCTTTAATGTCGAGAAAATAAAATTTTTACGGTATTGTTATATGTCTCTCTGTAAATTTTTCTACGCGTTTGCGAGCAACGTGGATTGCATACGGATCTTTGTTGTCGCTCGGTTGCGACGTATACCAGAAAAACAATTATGATGTTGTAAAAATTGTTCGCCAGCATGGTCAAACGACAAAAAGTGCATATGATGAGAGTGCATCATTAAGGTCATAAACTTTCTTGCGTTTTCTAGCTATTTGCGGACTTTGAAAGCAATTCTAGCTCAACAAAAGTCAGAGGAAAAAGGACACTTCATACATTTTTTGAAGTTTTATTGCAAACATCGCGGTAATTATACGGCTTCTAAAATACTCCGTGCATTAGGAACTTACTCGGTTCTTTCAGTAATTTACTTTTCTTTATCATAACAAAAATTTTCATAAATTGTAAAAGAAGATTTTCGATATCGAAGATCGTGATGTGTGAAGATATAAATATAATATAATAATCGATTTCACAAATTATTTAAAGGATAAAAAAATTTTTGTTGCGTTTATGTCGCTGCTTTGAATATGATATGTATATAGGATTCTTTAATGTTAACCTTTAATGTTAAACGAAATGTTTTATAAACGTTATGAAATTTTAATTATAAAATTACGACGTTTAAGCTTTGTAATTAAACTATACTTTGCGAGAGAGATACGAATTTTCATGTTACGACTCGCTTCGCAAAACGAATATTTTCTATTTTATCCATCTACATCAGTGCGTTGTGCGGGGGATTAAAAAATAATTAGCCTCCGAATCGAACTGGATCTTTTCGCAATTATTCCGCAATTATTGCAATAGGCGGAAAAAATCAGTCGATTGTAAAATTTGCGAACGTATCTGATACGGCGTGCTCTCGTCGTCGCTGAAAAAACAAACTGGTCATAACGATCGCGACACGATAATCGCGGACGCGGGTCGAGCATTTAATCGCGTTGGGCACGTAAAATCCTATTCTCAAACCTTGTAGAATCGCGGTCCCGCGTTGAACAAGCGGCGTGAAATAACGTGCGGCCGACCGGGCGAACGCCGCTTGCAAAGTTTTATTAATCTAATTGTGTACCGCCCCGATAAAAGCGTTCCCTTGTTCGGCACGCGATTAAACGTGCAGCGGATAGACTATAGAAAAGAGAGAGAGGGGGGCAGAGAGAAAGAGAGTTTCGCGCGCTGGGATATAACTTCGGACAAATTACAAGAACTGGCCGAAAGTAAACCGCACTGCGGTCGCGCTATTTTGTAAAGGGGACAATAACGCACGTCCGAGTGTGTTTAATTTACTTTAAATCGGTCAATTGCGCGATCGGGGTAAGCCCACTTACGGATAATTAATACGCCGCCATCCCACCGACCGTGTACATTATTGCTAATGTTTACCGGGCTATTTGGGGTGAGCATAATTTAATTACCGCTCATCTTCCGCCACTCTTTTTGTTATTACACGTGTTATCGTATTATCAGCGGATTACTTCCCGCCGATTTAACCGAGCGACGTACGTTTATAAAATAAACTCTTTTTAAGTTTCCAGAGATCTTAGTTCTTTCCTCCCCTTGCCCATATTAGAGAAAGAAAAAGGCAAAGTTTTTGATATATTCATTTGTTATCATATTCGTTTCCAAATGACATAGCTAAAATAATCGTAGTGATATACACATAAAAATGATAAATATTATGTATTCTTTATATTTTCTCTAATATAATTGTCAATTTCTCTAATATAATCAATCAATTGAATTTAATATTTTAAATATTATTAGTGGACTCTCTCTAATGATTTCATCAGTTATTAATATTATTAATATTAAAGTAAGGTAATTAATTAACATTAAAGTAATTATTAAAATTAGAATAAGAATGTTAGTGAATCAATATCTCTAAGATTAAATTTTAATTTTAATTTAAAGCAATTTACAGACTACTGCGTTCTTTTTTACAGTATTTTAGTCATTTATAGATTTTAACAAATAGAAAATCGATGTTTTTATAATGAGAAATTTTATCAGAGAGAGATCCTATCTTTTCACATGATTTCATTTATTTTCAATTTTAAATAGATAATTACATTAATTATTTACTTTCGTATGCTTTCATTCATTTTCAATTTTAGATAATTACATTAATATTGCAAAGTTTATTTAAAATAACATGAAAAAGGAACATCGTCAATTTGTTACTGAAAAATTTATTTTCATTTGCAATTCAGAAAGAAAATCTTTTCGGATTTTTTTGAAAACCTCTTTTCTCACCTTTGCATCTCTGACAGAATATCAAAGTTTGCATATGTTGCTTGTCAGCGTGTATTTTGTATAACATCGGGGGTTAACTTAACGCTCGTAGTACATTGGTGGGTTAAAGACGATAAGGGCTCGATGAGGGACAGCTGATAGGCAGGTATAATGAACGAGGTACTGATGAACAAGAAGGAGAGGAGCTGTTTGACGAACACCGCAAGACTATCCTACGTCTGATTTGCAAACCGTCGCCGCATACAACGCGCGGGGTCCCAATCAGAATTTATGCGACCAAGCCGGGCGGAAATAGCCGATGCATATGCATCGGATGTAACGCGTTTGCTTAGTTTCCGGGGGGATGGGAGGGAGGCGACGGCGGTTCGTCGACGTTTGCAGACTGGCCGCGAGGTTTCGGATCTTCGTGATCCTCCAGACGAGTCGTCATCTCCGTCTTCTCAGGAGCCCAGATCTCTCGTCCCCCGCTCTTACATCTCTCGCCTCTCCATCGTCGTTTCCTGTGGCGAGCGTTAATTGATTCTCATGCTGAGACACCGCTCTCTCGTTGACGGTGGCTCGTAAATTTCACCGTCGTTTTGCGCCTGCAAGGAATGACAGTAATGACGTCGGGGCGCTTCAGATACGATCGATAAAATCTCCGCGTCTTCGCAACGACTATAATATAAGAAAATAAAATTGAGCACGCGCAACATTACTGACATCCAACACCCACGGTGTAAGTTTTCACGCTTGCAATTTTGACAAAATAATGTTTCAGAAAGATAAATAGGAGATGATAATAATATTTGTTTCGTCGTTAAAGCAAGAAAAATTTTATTTTTAGAAAACATATATTTAAAACAATTTAAATTTGAAAGATCACATTTAATATACAGCGGTACGTTTAAATTTATTGGTTATAGCATTAATTATTGATCAATGACTGGATGCTATAGCAATATCTTTATGTAAACGCTGTGCGATTTGTACAATTGTAAAAACAAAAAAAAGAAAAAGCAGAATGAATAGGTATATTATTTTCCAGTCCTAACAATTTTATTGATAAGATAACATGTTACATATTGCGCATGCATATTAGACGCAACAAGTGTCTTACTTGTGTCATTATCTATAAATACGTAACAACACTACGTCGAAAGATAAAATTTGAAGGTTGCAATTATTATTATAGGTTGTATAATGAGAGTTTTTAAAAACGTTTCCACATATATAATTGCCTTGAAAAAATTGAGTAACGTTCTACAAGTGAACCATCACACTCGTGTTTGTGGAATACGCGTCTATCGTCTATTCGGTTACTTACATTATTTTATTGTGTGTAATAGTGGATATCGACTGTGCTAAAAATGGCACATTTTGTATTTGTTATATTAATTCTATCAATAGCAACTATCAGCTTTGGCATCAAAATGGAAGTCATGTACGAATGGAAGTATGTTGATTATGCTTGGAATAGTCAAGAGCAGAAGCAGAAAGCGGTAAATTCTAGCAATTATAACCCTAACATGTGCGCTTTATACGATGTAGACAAAGCAGATGGTAAGTTAATGGTAAATTAATCCAAGGTTAATATATATGTATTATTGAATACACGTATTATTTGGCCCTTATAGCTGATAACTTATTTAACATCTTATTATCTGTACGACACATATCTGTAAGTTTCGATATTTTTTACATGTTAATATTATGCATTTACACCGCTTATTACTTATAATTTATTGTATTGTCTTTTAGATAATTTATTTGGGCACATTTCATGGTTTTGTGTATGTTACTTAAACTACTGTATTAACGCACTTGAAAAGGACCAAAACCTATGGTCGAAACGTTTACAATACATCTGGCCAGTCAAGTCGAATCTAAGTTATCCAAATTGTCGTTTTTTATCCATTTACTAGCGAAGAAAAGATTTTATTTTGTTTAATATATATGTATATATAAAATATATATGTTACATACAACATCATATATATTTATATTTTTGTATTTATTTATAAATATATAATATGAAATTTCTATTACGCGAAAACTTATTAATATTATAACTTATAATATTTAACTACTGTATAATTATTATGATTAATATATATTTTATTACATATTTCGATATTGTTAATGTCTGATAGCATTGCTATTGTAATGAAATTACGCGACATAAACATATCTTTTAATAACGCGCAAATTCCATCTGCAAACAAAATTTTTGTAGACGGTAGAATATTCGTTACTACACCAAAAGAAATAAGTTCTGCTGTACCAGCTACTTTAATGACAGTAAGTAAAATAATAAGACAAGGAAGTCCACTTTTACGTCCATATCCAGATTGGGATTGGTACAATGGTAGCTGTGATGGTATTGTAAATGTTCACCGAGTGCACGTAAGCATTTAATATTCTTCGTCCAAGCGTTTATTACATCTTACATTTAGATATTATTATTTAAATAACCAATACATAATAGTTATCAGCTTGATGACAATAGAATAAAATTTTTACGTTCTCAGATTCAATGCAATCACATTTTTGTTCTGGATAACGGCAAAATTGAGACCGACCAAATTTGCCAACCAAAACTATTGATCTTCGATTTAAAAATGGATACGCTAGTTAAATGTATTTACATTCCACCTGATATTGCTAATAACAGAATGGGTTCTGGATTATTAGTAACGCCTATCGTTTATGTCCCTGGAAATTGCAGCCGATTACTGAATGAAATGATTGTTAGTATGTCCTCTTTTGATAAATACGTCTCATTTAAATCACAGTAGTACAAACTTGCTTGTATTTATGCAAGCATTATTTAATTACACGTTTAATTATACGTTTCGTATTCTGCGATTTAAGTGATTCACTGTATATATAAATACATATAGGTATTTATGGCCGACATGCAAGGTTACGGTTTAGTGGTATATGACTCGTCTACAAACCATATGTGCAGAGTTGAATCTGATTTCATGGAACCGACTGATACTGTTTTCACTATAGCAAACCAAAATATATCTTACGTAGGCGGTATCTTCGGTATGACAATCATTCGCGATGGCAAGTATTCATTTCTTAATACAAGTATTGTTTCTATTATTATGTTTGATTTTATTACGCGCCTAGAATTTTAAGTCTAACTTTAAACTGATACTTGCATACCCATACTATTTCTATTCGTATCTTCCTTTTTTTATTAATATTTATGATGTATATTCATGTTATGTGCATTATAATCCATAAAGCATTCCTGTAAATTTTCATTTTTCCCTCATGGATATTTTAGTACTCTTCTATAGTTCTGTATCGGGGAAGAAAATATATAAGATAAAAATAAGGGACTTACTAGAATGTCCAGATAAAAGTAAGGCTAATAAACAAACTGAACTTGCGGGTGAATTATCAAGTCAGACAGGACCAATAGCATCCGCAGAATGTGCAATATTTTTAAGTAATGTCCGGGAAATATCCATTGTAGGCGTGAATGCTTGTAAAAAATTTGATTCTAAAGACATGGTGAGATATTCAAACGCAATTATTCTCTATGTATCATTCGATAACAAATTATTTCAATAATTCTATTGAAATAATTATCTATTGAAATAATTCTATTAAAATAATTATAATTCTATATTAACAATTGTTATGTTTATTAATAATAATAGTTCAATCAAAATGATTTTAAGGTGGTCCTCGCGCAAGATTTCGAAAAATTGCAAGCTGTAAATGGGCTGAAAGTTCTACACCATTATGATGATCTGATGGGTTTATCAAATAAATATCAATGTTTCAGGCTTGGTACAGCAAATCTAAGTGAAATAAACTTCCGTATTGTTAAAATGGATTTAACTGAAATACTGAAGAAAGTTGTTTTTTCCGAATTAGGTTAGTTCTTGATGTTATAAACATGGATATTTTAGTATATATAAAAGTTAAACGTACATACATATACACTGAAAGAAAGGCTTGGTTAATGTTACCAAGCATCTTGATGAAATAGTTTCAACTAAACGTATAATAAGTATTACATAATTTAGTTGGCTCAACTAAACAAAATTT
>NJRL01000185.1:139082-159130 GCA_003063815.1 Aphaenogaster rudis
CATAACAGAGTGGTTGCGAGCAAATTACCTTTACTCCTTCTATTTTTTCTGACTTCTGCGGCGTAAATCCTCGCGCGGCGTAAATACCGGAGTTACCCTACTACGCGTTTATACATCTACTATACATCGTTTAAGTTTTATTTAACCCCTCAAGGGTATCCTGGGTACGTTTGACCCGTAACTTAATTCGGGTGTAAGGGTCAGGTAGAAACGAGCCTAAAAGCCATATCAAAAAACGGTTACCATATCGTTGAAGTACTACTTTTCCGCTTTAAAATGCTTTTTAAAATTTTTATTTTTGTCAATTAGATCCGGAGATATTGAAGATTGAATAAAAAAACGCGAAAACTCGAAAATTTTTCTTTTTTTCAATGATTAATACTTCCGCTTTAGATTTATTAAACTTAATCGATTACGGGTTTGTTTTACGCAGAAGTGCATAAACTTTAATTTAAAAAAAAAGCTCAACGTTGAATTAGGAGTGAAATTATAAACCAAAAACTGCGACTGAATATTTTGTGCCCAGTGTACCTGAGTGAGTTAATATGTGTATCCTTGAGGGGTTAAATTAATATAATTTAAATTTATCTATAAAAAATTAATATATTTTTAAATATTGATTCAATAACATATAACGCTAAATACAATGATTGAGCGATCATAAATTATAAGCTTGCATCACTTTCTTTTGATTGGCGTATAAAATATTACGTTTTGTGAATGTGGCGCGAAAAGAACTCGTTAAAGTAGCTGCCGAAGGAAGGAAATCTTTGAATGTGCGAACAAAAAAGTTAAGAGCGGATGGGAAATATCATCTGCGACGAGTCGTTAATGCCAAGGAAAGGAAGTCCAAAACTGATTTCGTCTATACAATTGATCATACATTAAACTTTTTTATTCCGGTAAAAATTCCAGACTTCAGAAATCAAGCTAAAATAAAAAAAAAGTCGCGGAACAAAATACGGGTCGAGAAAAATAAATTTAATTAAAAATACTCTATTCAACAAACATACGTGTCATTTAAATACGCGAGGTGTGACGAACATTTATATGCATTTGCTTCGTAAAGTTGTTAAAAATATTAATTAAAAGTTCTGCTTTTAATTATTGGATGGTATACAAAATGTATGCTTCGCATTCATTCGCAGATATCTCGACGCTTCATGAAAAATTCCAATTTTTCAATATTTAAAGTTTTTGATGCTTGCAACAAAATGCAAACAGCATAAAGTGAAATTTTAATTTGCGATTTTTTTATTTACTATGATGTGATTTTCATAACACGATTCTATATTACTAAATCTTTATCTACATTATTACATAAATAAAGATATAATTATTTAATTAAAGTTACAAAATAATTATAATATTTATAAATAATTTATTATTCCTATTTAAATATGCAACGTTCTATATACAACGAGTATTTTAAAAGCATTCTGTATTATTATATTTTCCCTTATTTGACCATGAGCTTTTTATTTTATGATCTCTTCCTTAAGATCAGGATTAACAATACGAGCACCGCGAGCTCATCAGCGGATTCATAAGTAAGAGATTTATAAGTAAAGCTCTCTTATACAAAAAAATTGAATTTTTTGATTCGAGAAATGCGAAGAATTATATTACATCGACGGTATGAAATCGCATACCATCGTGTCACAATGGAAGGCGAAGAACAATGATACACGGAAAAAAAAGAATGTTTATGCCAACCAGATCCTGGTTGGCTTGCACAGAAATCTGTTTGTGTCAACCAGATTTCTGTGCGAGCCAACCAGAATCTGGTTGGCACAATCATTCTTTTTTTTCCGTGTAGGAGTCGCTTGCTATATCAGTCTCGCTTCGACGAAGACGACAATTTGAAAAACACATTTATCCTCCCACCCTCTCCCTGTGCCTAATCACGTGCCGAACACGTACAACTGGGGAAACGGTGATAGGGATTAAAAAGTGTCTCGCAATGGCACTCAGCTCGACCGGGAGATCATTATTCACGGACATCCCCCATTTCCGACCCTGCCTGCCACCCGCCACACCGGGGCACTATCCACCCTTCCCGGCATTTATCGCCCGCGGTCGTTTGTCCTCGTAAAAAGAATCATTAACACGTACAACGGATTTCTTAGCCCACTACCGCACCCCATGCCGCTATTTTGCCACCCGTCCGCCTCGCGGAATTCACGACGGTGCAATTTTTTTCCTTCGACTCCATTTCTCTCTGTCTCCTTTACGCTCACACTCTATGCTTAACGCATCCCTTGCGAAGGGATATATTCATATGGACCGCTTATATCAGCATACCCCGCGTGTACTTTCTTATAAAGCACAATGATGCGCATATTCGAATCCCTAGCAGCTAGTTAAATCAGTTCAACGTGATTATTATTTGAAAGATTTAATACTCATGATTAAACGGTGGAGAAACTTATAATTAATTAATCACTTGAAAAGCATACTATTTGTCATCTATTTGTGTCTTTATAATGAAGGAAACTGTGCTACAATCAAGAAATTGAATCTGCTCTTTAAACTGAATTACTTTCTAGCATCAATAATAAATTAGGTTAGATTAAATTTAATGAAACCGATAATAATTGGCAATTAATAACTAAACGAAAGTCGATAAAAACATATTAGAAAAAAGATATCCTTTTTATAAAAAAATTAAATATTTAAAGCTGCCATTTTATCTTATAAAATATTTAGCAATTACGGATCAATTATAAATGCAAGTTTGTGTATAATTATTTTCAAATATTTAGAAATATACTCTTCCAAATATATTCTATAAAATAAAATATAGATTTGAATCACTTATTCAAAGCTTTTAACAAGGCTTTATCTTATTTATTGCTCACGTACATTTTTTACGCTCGCTGCTTTAATCATCCCTCTTATTCGTAACTAAATATGTTCGAAGCAAGGGCGGAAATGCGTTTAAGGATCCGACAGCCATTTGGCGAATATTCGCCCTGCTGAGTGAGTTGGACGGAAATGGGCCATTAATCCTTAATAACACGTCGGAGGACTGTTTGTGCGTGTCGCGAGTATATATGCGAAATAACGTTTCTCGCCGTTATTACTGGCAAAGTTAAACGGAGGTGAACCGCGAGTAATACCGTCTTCCATAAATTCCGCCGTGAAAAACGTCGTGGAGCTCAGCCGCGTCGCGAAGGACGGGAGAAATATCGAGAGCCAGCTGCACAGCCGCGGATGCTGCGGAATTCGCTTGTCGCTCCTACATCTATGCGGTTCGTAATATCTACTGCCGGATGGTACGTAGTTACAACGGCACGTCGAACTTGCCGGGAAGTTGGCCGGGAAACTCCGCGTTGTGTCCTCGCGGGAGCAGTCCGGCTGCGGACCGTCGTTAAGTTATTTACTGCTCCGCGATTTTATTGAGATCCGCCACGGCGTTAAGCTCGCTTTGCGCCACGGGAAAGCACGACCGGCACTAAATCGTTCGTTTCTCCCGGCGTCGCTTCGCCGTGCTCGCCGCTGGTCGATGGCACTGACGCTTTTGCATGGTTGAAGCCATAAAGACGCCAGGGCTTTCGCGCATTTGTCGGCATTAGCAAAGACCGCGAATGATTTAATAATGGAATTTAAGTGAGAAAAGCGGAGCGAGAGAAAAAATTAAATACGAAATGTAAAAAGAAAAGGGATTAAATTATGGTTAATAGATGCACTATCGATCCTGATTATAAATACAGTACATTTCGATATTCAAACAATCTTGGAAAAGACTTCTCTACGTCGAACATTTTAAAAATATCAAAATGAATTTTTGAGACAGAAAAAATGTTTTTCGAAAACTGCTAATTATGTCATACATTGAAAATTGCTGTTTTTTTCGAGCTGTAATTAACCAGTAATTAAATAATATTATTTTGAGTAGGTAATTAAATTAGTAATTAAATTTTTAATTCAGTAATTATCGTACATGTTTTTAATACTTACAAATACATATATATCATCTTCATATTAATAAATGAAATAAATTAACAAACAAAAAAAAATAAAGCGCAGAGTGCGCGTGAAGTTTATTTTGCAACTTTGCTGCAGTGTGTAATTTATACGTTTAATTAAAGGATATACATAAGCATAAAGAAACTAATATAGTCGTTCACGGGCCGCCGGCCTGTAGTTTATTATCCGTCGTAACAAACAGAGCAGTAACAAGATACCGTTTATGTCGCTTAAAATTTGAATAGCTATTTTAGCCCGTTTTGTCGCTATCTGTCCACGTTGGTAAAATCCCACCGGCTCTTCGTCTTGAATGCTGAAGATACAACGTGACGGTAAAAAAAAAGATTAATATTCGCTCGCGGAGCTTGCGCAGCTAAGCATTAATCGACCGGACGTCACTCGCGGGACGGCTATCTGGGTGAAAGAGAGAGATGGTTACAACGGTTTCACGGTGATACCAGATTAACGGCGGTAACATCGCGACCACGATGACCGTTCCCATGACCGTTCTAAAACGTCCGGAAGAACGAGTGTTAATAACGAGTTATAAACAGCAGGATACAACGCGATATACAATCCTACAACAGTGGGATACGACGCCATTTTATGCAAAACGACACGGCGAAAAAGGGGGACGTCGAGAGAATGGCGTAAGGATAAAGCCCGGATTTTTATTCATGCTGCCGTCGTGTCGCCATATTTTTATGCAGCCGAGTAACAGCGCCCGAGAGATTAATGGGACTCGACCGGCGTTAAACGTCTTTCAAACCCGCTGCTGTTATTCTTAAAGCTCGGCGTCGATAAAACGACAATTTTTATCTCGTTGCTCGCCAGAATGGAGAACGTCATTCTGCGGGGAGTCCCACGTTGACTAACTAAATAGACAAATTCTATAATAGATCGAGGAGAGAATGGGCACATGGGAATTCTATTTCGCAAACTGCGTGTTTGCTAAAAAGTAAAATCATGTTAAGCTAGAAGTTTATGATGGAATTTATTGCTGTTCGTAAAACGATCATTTCATATAGTTATATTATTCATAAAAATATTAAACATTTAATATACCGCAAAATAATTTTCTAATACGCTGAAGATAAGAAAAAATGTCTAATAGACATAATTTTATTAATTTTCATGACTTGCGAAGAGATCTTGTTTTATTTTATTAAAATGGAAATCTACATCAATTATATAAATAACGATACTGTCCGTGCCATTTCGATTACTTTGAATTATTATCTATAACGGCTCATATGTTTATGTTAATAGAAATATTGTGACAATACACGATTAAAATTGATAATTGTCATTATGTCATAAAATACACATCAAACAATAATTTGATATAGGGATATAGATACAGCGGAATGTGATATGTCTATGCGATCGTATTTTTAAAAAACATTTTGTGACATGCGATTCACTAATTCTTTTCATTTCTTGTGTTTTACCACTATAAATGTAAACGTACATTATTTCTACACGGAAAGAATGGTTTTGCTAAAATATCTAAAAATTTGACCAGATACAGATCTGAAAATAATTTTGTTGGGTCATCAAAATAATTATGTAGGACGCCAAAATAGTTGCTAGAATATCAAAACTTTTTGCAGCATTTTCATCATATTTGAGTGTCCTACATAGTTACTTTTGATGGTCTAACAAAATTATTTTCAGATCTGTATCTGGCCAAATTTTTAAATATTTCAGCAAAACTGTTCTTTCCGTGTATACCCTTGTGTACAATCGCGACCACATTTTGCGTCAAATAACGTTTAATATTGGATGCAGCGTTTCGGTAAACTTTAATGAACAACAATATATACGGCCATTAATCGTCATGCGTAAGTAAACGTGGAATTTCATCAGCGCTAGTGTTTATTGTCAATTATTGTGGCACATATGTAATCATGTGTATCGTTAATATTAATGTATTTGCGTAAATCACTCCAACTATATATCGTGTTTACATCTGCGATATGTTTATTAGCATAAAATGTTATTCTAAACGACAAATAATTTTGAAATTTTGCTCTTAGGACCTCTTCTAATTTCTTTATAAATTAATATCTTAAAATAATAACACACTATTGCAAAAATCGGACATTCATAAACATATTAAACCGAACGCTGATACAAGTCTGAATCCCTTAACTTTAAGCTCGAGATATGAGAAATATGATATGATATTCAAGATTATCAAACACTAATCAATTATATTATCTATCTTTTTATTGAGAAAAATTATGATACGTCTACTGTCTAGACACGACGTATTAAAATTTTTAAAGTGCATTTTGAGCGTCAAAAAATATTTAGCGTACGTTAAATCGTGGAGCCGCAAGCCATTACGAGCGGCAAGTGAAGATCTAGAGCTTTTTCGGTCCATCCCTGGATTACTCTCCGCTAAGGGCGATAAACGTCGACTACAATAAATCATCCGGTCGCGTACTAAAGCATTAATACGCGCGCGATTTCGCATATCGTCGGATCATTATATATGCGAGATAAAGGAGACGGATAAAAGCGAGTTTCGCCATCGTGTTTACTTTTTCTATCGATTTTCATTTTATGAACTAAAATAATCACTTTGAAAAGAGTGAAAAAACAGATTCGGTATCTGCAACGTGCTCGGATTCTCTTTACGGATATCATTATAATTAAATGAGTAATATTAGATGACATTCATATTATAAACGAAAGAAAAAATAAAGTTTTACGAAAACTTCTGTCAAGATAACAAAATTAATTATTATAGTCCCGATGGAATTTTTCATTTTTTCCTTCAATGTTAGAATAATGACCATTTTATCATAAATTTATTGTAAAAGAAAGTTTATCGTTTCTGTGAAAATTATGTAAATTACGAGCTACATCACGTTTCATGATCGAACATTAATGCTTTTATCGACCGCTGTCTATTTACTGTATTGTATAGTCATAAATTATACATTATCCCCTTTCGACTGACTCTGTATATTCGATATAGAGATTCTATACCACCGAAATCGAAATTTCATTAACGCAATAACCGACAACTTTCCAACTTTGAGAAAATCCTAAATTATTATTCCGATAAATTATTATCATATGTAATTAACGTAACGTACTGTTATTACGTATTTGATAAATGTAACAGAATTAATACTAGATAATATTAGGTAAACTTTTGAAGGATTTGAGCTGATTATGAGAACTCTATTTGGCATTACTTATATTTCGCGCGACAAAAAGGGTTTTATAAACGATCGTGATGACGAGAAATATAAAATGTCGACACGAAGGAATGAAATATTTATCGCGAAGCATTCATTAGCTATAATACTTTAGCGTGCCGGAGTTTCTCGCGCGTACATATTGCATAGCCTAGTTCCAGAATAAATTACGCACGCTTGGAAGTAAGTATCGTGACGACTAGGACATAAATTACGTCACAGAACAGAGATAGCTAAATTTTTTAAGCGCCTTTACGCTTGAAAATGAGAACTGCTTCGAAATATAACTGGAAATATCACGCTCGTTAGCTTATATTCAATAAGAGTCGACGCCGAAATAGGAACGGATATAAGTTCAACGTGAGATCGAATATCACGCAAGGATATTTCTCTATAATTTTAAATCATACGCTCTGCGCCACCACAATATGAAAGACGGAAATAAGCCGATCGCCACGGATTGCTCGCCGTATAATCCGCCTTATAAGCGGGAGTGCACACACCAGTTGGCGATATCCAAAAAGCGGCATAATCCGCGATGCTATCGCGCCCGCAAAACCCCGAAACAAAACCTGAAATAAGTTTCTTGTTCGCGGGTCACGCGGATGCGAAAACTTCGAGCCGCGCAGAAACTTTATTTTCTCTATTGCCGATATAGATATTGCCCCTGCGTGGGATGGCTCGCTCCACCGCGATTTCGCGACAGTTGCGAAAGCTGAGACTTGTTATCGATCAAACTGAGCGCGCCGACAAATCCATATGGAATAAACCATGTTCCACCGCTTGGAAAACAAGCTATAGTTATTAATCTGTACGCAGATTTGTGAAAATTATAAAACGCTCGCCACGCGTAGTTTGCAAATAACAATTTAGTCGATAAATGGAGTTAAACGATATTACTGCGCCAGTGATTTTTACTCGATTTTTAACGGGATATAAAGAGAGAATGAGAAAAAATTATTCTTTTTTAAAAATATATTTGTTCATTCACATGTATAGTTTATTGTCAGAGAAGCCTCTGAAATAGAAATCACAGAATCGTTGATCTGTTAACTTTTTGAGAAAATTGATAGCTCCGTATATAAAATCACTTCGGTAAATTGGCGGATTTAGAAAACTAAAAAATGAGCTTGGACAAGAAAACATAGCTCAAGTAAACGGGGAAATATTCTCAAGCCACATGCTAAATCCTCGTCTAGCTCGCGATACGTATCATAAATGATACTTGGCGCGACGTGTGGGGGTAAGAAAAGCTCTTATCAACGAGAGACAGCATCCGGCAGGAAACGGCACGTCGCGCGCATTCAGATGACGCAGTCCGTCTTCGGATAGACGTGGACCGATGGCCAGGAGGGAATGACTGTGTGATGCGGAAAGCCACTCCGTCGAGCGGCGTATTAGAGGGTTGGCGTATGAGGGTACGATGGTATGTAACGCCGCTGCCCCCGGGCGCGCCGCAACTTATCTCCGTGAGCTGCGGCCCGATGGGGGACGCGGATAAGTCGCGTACACGGTGAGAATGGCGCGAATGAAATAAATAAGAGTCAACGAGAAAAAGCTGCGGAGGATGGCCTAGGGCGGGGGTAGAAAGGAGAAAGGAGCGGGAGACGGCGATATCCCGCGGTGGGTAAGGAGAGAACGCGGCGCGGTAAATGCAAGACGCAAGATGAAATGGAATTTCTGTCGGTTGGGTTAGATAAACAGCCGCAATTTCGCTCGCGCGACAGAAGCCAACCCAAACGACGACGACGACGACAACGACGATTACGACTCTACGACGAGACGCACGTTTTTCCACCCCCTGCACGAATCTTTTCTTTCCTCCCTCGCCGTTATTTTCGGTGCTCGCTTCGTTTCTTGTTTCGCTTAGAACGCAACTTCCCCGTTGCAGCCCTGCTGCGCTCTATCTCTCGTTATATCGCTTCTTTTATTGCGATCGACTCGCGACCGATTCTCCCTTTCATCTTCCTTATTTCCTCTTCGTGTCGTTGATCCTGTATCGCCGCTGAAAAGCAGCGTAGCTACTGCACGCAACGTTTTGTAACTGTACGGGGCGTGCATTTTTCTCTGAACGTCGACCTCGTGCAGCCATTTGATATTTTCTTCCCATCTTCTTCAATCTCTCTCATCCTTTTCCGTTTATCTCATGTCTGTAGATCCCTTCTGCATCCTTACTTGTATGTACTTCTTTGTAGAGAAACTATCCTTATTCAATAGAATGTTTGCGATTGATTTTCAATTCGCTCTTCGTGCGTTTGAAATTCTCGGTCATTTTATTTATTCTCGGCTTGAATACATCCCACCATCATCGGATTTAGCTATGCAGTCTCATTGCTAATAGAAATTTTTAATCGAACGAAATTCATCGTTATCTTGTGTATAACTAACAAATGAACATAAACGCAAAAGGTGCGATAATAACTCACCGATCGAAATTAATTTGAAATGTGAAAAATAAAAAATTTTCGATGCGCGTTTATTTTACGATGCATTAAATATTTTGTAGCGACGACAAATTAAGAGCGCGAAATAATAAACGAATCACCGGATTGTAAATAATTCAAGTAACAGAAAACTGTGTGCGTGTGCGTGTGCGTGTGTGTGTGTGTGGTGTGTGTGTGTATGATATATTGACTGTTTATTAATATTTTATGTAATTTTCGCGATATTTCGCGTCGCATGACAATTAACGTCAGGAGTGCCGTGCGATCGTCGTATTCTGATGATTGGTACGCGCGTGACTATAATTAATCGAATTTTATTTTTTATGATTTATATTAAAATGAACAGATATGTCGTCATTTATTAAAATTCTAGCATTTAATTTCTTTCTGGCAAAAATATTTGATATAAAATAATTATAATAAATTTATTGAAATCTTTTCGATTCTGACCAAGGTAAATTTTAACTCTTCAATTGTTAGATTTGACGTGCGACAATAGCCCGTTCGATGAAATTAATTTGAAATATAAGATAGAATATTTGGCACACGCGAATTTATATTTTATTAAAATATCATGTAGCTTATAAAACGTTAAATATTTTGTAAGGTATATTACTATTTCTTTATCAAATTTAAATCCGGATATATCTCGCATGGCGTTATGATTTCTTCACCAATTTGAAAGAAATTACTATTCTCAGATTGAGTGCACGAAATAATACACGAATGGTCTGAATGATTCAAATAAAATTCATGATTTATTTTAAAAAAGTTAAATGTTTCGCAGCGGTGACGCGAATTGACGTGTGCTCGGTATTCTTTTTTAAAAGTGAACTGACAATTGTATGGCTTTTCGCCAATGATACTTTCCCTCCCATGGGCACGACCTTGGCCGTGGTGGTAGGATCTAGTACCCCGAGGGTGTAAAAACCCAACGACGGGGAAGCTAAGTACCCATTGTCGTTTCGATTTAATTAAATAAACGAATACCAGTTCGTTGCGTCGCGCGTTTAGTTCGGGAATGCCGTTCAAGTTATCGGACTAAAGGACTTTTTTAAGACCTTTTGTTTTAAGGAAATGAGAAATTATATCATGGGCTTTATGAACGTAGAGTGCCGCAGTATCGCGCAAAAAACTTCTATTATTTTTTATTAATAATTAGTCAAGGTGCGCAATTATAATATATTATTCGCAAGAGTTTTTCGCGAGTGTCCTGTGCAACGAGAGGAGGAGGCGACCTGACAAGCCTGACGTTCTGAGAGGAGGAGGAGGCCTGGGAGAGACATCTAGCCCCAGCGGAGCAACCTTGAGGTGAGTACCATTTCTTACTTGCGTAAAATAATACTTTCCCATTTATTCGGATCTTTTTATCTCAATAAAAATTATAGATAATTAGAAAAAAGAAACTATTGAAAAATTTTATAAAATTTTTGTAAAGACTAAAAGACTATCTTTTTTGGAAAATAAAGAATTATATATTAGTAAATATCTAATTGAAAGATAAATGTAAAAAGTTTGATGCGTGTAAGAATTATCTTTTGACACGTTGATTAATAAGAAAAAAAAATTTTATTTTGGCGCGAAATAATAATTAAATAAAAAAATAAGAAAAGAAAAAATATAATACTAGTTTCATGATAAATACATAGCACATTTACAATTAGCTCGCTTCACATCAGGAGAACCGTTTCTTTTAAACGTTGGCAACCCACCGGCAAGGTATATTAAGCTATCTAATTGTAAGCCAAATTATCAGAACACAATAAATTATATATATATATATATATAAAATTAATTTGCTAATTTTTTGTTATTTTTTGCTTTCACAAGTAATTTTTTGCTCCAACTACTCAAAAGTTACGAAGGGCTAGATAGCTTAACAATAAGATTAAGCTACCACGCCATTGTAAAAATAGCATATACGTAAGTCAAAGCAAAAAATAACTAAATAATACTAAAATTATTAAACATTTAAGGCTTAAATAAATTATATATCGTATAACAACGATATTCAATAAAGATGGAGCAGCTTGTATAAAAAGATAAGATCGTTTCCAAGGGAATATAAAATATAATGAAGTTCAATTAACACAGAGAATGCCGTGTAACGTTTCGCGCAATCTTTAAGTAAAAACGATATTAACTATAGATTTTATAAGGAATTAATTATAAGTGATTGTAGCAACTCATTCACGGATTAAATCGCCTTGAGTTCAACGCTTATTTATCAACAATATTTACTCCATCATCAAACGTATTTCTTCATGCAATCTTGATGATTTACTCCCGGCTTATCTTCTAGCCCTCTATCTTATGGTTAATTATTCAACTTCTTACCCTTTTTTATTCTTTTATCACTAATGTTCTTGCAGCTTTACATCTCTCTCGTGCCTATCTTCCTGCCAATCGCATTTTGTCTCTTTCTTGTCTCTCTCTTCCTCGTTATCTTCCCACTTCTTGATTTATGCTCCTCATTGATCTTTTTTACTAACAAAATCTCGTACTTCATCTCTTGCTTTTTCTAATCCTGCTTTCGCTTTTTTCCTTTTACATTTCTTCACATTTGCATGCATCCTGTTTTCCCTGATATTATTGATATTTTCGATCGCGTCTGTCATAAATTGAGGGAGAGCGATTATATTCGGGTAACATAATAATTCAATGCTGTAACTTACGGCTTTCTCGAATCGAACGATTCCACGACGTATTTTTAGCCAGCAAATTTTCACCTGCTCGCCTACTCGCCTGTGAAACCTATCTACGGGATTTACCGCAAATGCTAAGCGGAAACATTTGTTACGAAACTCGTAAAACAATCGGTTTCGCATTTGTTTCGCGCCCTCGCATTACAAATTCGCTTCGGTTTGACCGTACTCTTAATATGCCTGGAAGCGAGGTATCGGTATCTTCGGACGGGCGCCTACGTGGTTTGTTTGAGAATAGCGAGTGCATGTCGCTTTGAGCGGTCATCACTAACGATAACACATGCCTGCATGAGTTCTATTGTTTGGAAAAGAAGAGTGATTTCGCGTAGTCTTTTGCGCGCTGAATGCGAATTTGCAAACAAAAATTTTCCATCACGTAAGATTTTTGAGAAAAATGGGGTTGAGAAAAATGGTGCCGCGTCATGTCGTGTCGCGTCACGTTGTATCGCGTCGTGTCGTGCCTTGTCGTGTCGCGACGCGACACCATTTTTCTCAACCCCATTTTTCGCAAAAACCTTACGTGATGGAAAATTTTCTTTTGCAGATTCGGACTCAACGCGCAAAAGACTACGCGAAATCACTCTTCTTTTCCAGGCAACAGAAAAAAAGTTGCAATATGCAGGCCTGCGTAAAGGCGGCGCCAGACGACATGGCAAATGTACGCCAACGTCGTTGGCGAATGCATTGGCTACCAATACTGGGCCAATATTGGACATATATGCATGTGCAATATGATTGATATCTACATGATATCCATTGATATCCATTAGTAGCCAATGTATTCGCCAATGTTGGCGTACATTTGCCATGTCGTCTGGCGCCGCCTTAATCTGTGCCCCGTGGTAACACGGTAGAACGGTTCCAAGCGTTTTCGCATCTTGTTCTTTCCGCTCGCGCTCTCTTCGCTTGGTGACACATGTAACGCGCTTTTTCGTCTACCGTCGCTATTGCCGCCTTACATTACACCCTCGCGCTCGCCGCGTCTTCCTCCCTCACGTAGATCGGAATTTCTTAGCGATTTACATCCCGAACCGTTTCTGGCGACAACCGAACACTATGTCTCAGCTATGTCTCAGCTATGCGCCGCGATACACGCGCGCGGCTTTTGGCTCTCGTGTCTCGGTTGCATGTCCGCATAGCTGTATCCGCTCGCTCGTGTACGTACGTGAACGCATGCGGAAACTGCCTCTGCTGGTGGTATTTTGTCGGGGAACGGCTGACAAGGAACGGATTTCCACGTTCGAGCGTTCCGTTATCCGGCGCGCGATGCATTGACGGATGCAATGATCGTTCCACCGTTTTATTCTCGTGCATTTTCTCTCGAAATGATTCGACCGTAGAGATCTACTACCCTCTTGTTAAGTAGGTACGAAAAACTACGTGTAAATAATTAATTTTAATATATTATTTTTTTATCTTTAATTTCGTTTCTTTTTCAAACACAATAAATATAATACATTACATTTGCAAAACCTAAAACGTTAGAAATTGCATATAATATGTAATCGATGTATCGCGGAAAGTTAGAATAAAGCCAGCGGCACACGGAGCAGTTTTTCCTGCTGGATTGCTTGCGATCTAGTAAATTACTATAATTGCACCACTCAGCACGCAGGATTGCTAATAATTTACTAGATTGCAAGCAATTCAGCAGGAAAAAACACTCCGTGTGCCACTGGCTTTATATAATATGTTATACACTGTAATTTCTAATGTTATAGGTTCGGGAGGAGGGGGGGCACCGATTTCACACGAACGTTGTGCTTCTGAAATTTTTTTACTTTAATAGACGTGAGAAGCGACTAAAGCCTTATGCAGTTTTTTTAATTACAATTGTAACGTCTATATTTTCTTTATCTCGTATTAAATCAAAGTAAATCTGACCCGTGAAGAATATAACCAGAACGATGTCGTCATATACCCAATTTTCTTTCTACGGCCTGAATGCAGATCTCGTGCAAGGAATTTACGTATTTGGATGGCGGACATTCGCGTCTGATGAGCACTACGTGTGAGACCAGCGAAAATACGTCGTATACTCGTGAGAAAAGGTTGGTAGATAAGGCGAGATCTCGAATGTATGTCTTTCGAATAAACGTTTCGAATAAACTCGTTTATGGGATCATGTTATTCTTTATAGTACTTTCGTGTACGCTCGTCAAGCTTTCCTTCATCTCCATAGTATGAGCCGTTTATCAGACACGTATTTGCCATCGTGTAGCATACCAGCCGCGCATACTTTACAAAACGCTTCAAAGAACCTCTTGCTTAGATTGCTTCACCGCGAATATTTATTTTATTGCGTAAATATATCAACGATGGAAAATGTAAAGCAGTAAACAGTGTTCTTCGATTTTACTCTTGTATTTTTCTTCCGTAAAAGTATTGATTCCCTGCAAATTAGATTCAGCATGATGCGGAGCTTTCCACAGACTTGATATATCGAATTTAAGAGGATGTAATAATTTAAAAATGTAAACAGGCTAAATAAAACATGCAAATTAGAATTCCCATCAAAGGCAGAAGAAACAACTTTTAGAAATCGGGTAAAAATCTATAATCTGCTTTGAAAAAGTTGCAAATTTGCTGTTTCTCAAAGAAGCCGGCGTATAGACGTAAAAATCATTTATCTATTGACGGCATCATAAAATTCGTGCTGCGAATAATGTCAAATGCGATTAAACAATTCTGCGACAACTTTTTCTAACAATCCTACGAACAGCACCGGAATTCGTACTCTTTCGCAAACATGATTCGTTGCGCCCGAAGAAAAAGTGCTATTCAGCCACGGTTGATGTACTTTCGCTCGGGCTTTCCACCTCGTCGCACAACGAAAACTTCGTGCTCGTGAGAACTTCAGCAGAGGTCGTCGTAGCCCTCAGAAACTTTCACGGTCAGTCCACGTATTCGCGGTTGGATCGCCCGTCCGTTCGTTAGCCAACTCCGTTCTATCGCGTCCTACTCGCGAAGTGCTCTTCCGGTCAACCTTTACCGAAAAAGCTTCCTGTATCCTGGGTAAACGTTTTTACGACAGCCAGATGTGACCGAGGTTGATTAACTTGCACGACCGTTCGCTGTAAATCGAAACCGCGAACATATCGTACAGTACCGACGATTTCGTTGGCAGTTTCGTTGCCAATTCGATGTGCGCTCGAATGAATCTAAAGGAGCGAATTTCACAAAAGACAAGTGTTGCAATTATTAATTTTGCTGACGCAACAAAAATTGTCCTTCCCTCGTGCGGAAAAACGACGTGCTATGTATTTTTATATCTTTTAATACATAATTTTTTAGCAAATAATCGTTCATCGTTTCCACACTCTTCATGTAAATAAAATTAGAACTAAATCCAGAATCATTGAAAACCGAAAAAAGACTCGCGTTACATATTTTGTACAGCAGTCGACTTGCAAGGACGAAGGACCTTCTTAGCGCAGTCATCGTGCATTATATCGCACACTGTGAATGTTATAAATTATTCAGGAGTGTCAAAGCCGCGCGCTGTCGTTTGCGCCCCCGAAGCTCGGATTACCGAGACCAAGACGCTTCTTTATCCAAGCTTCCTTTGTCGTTAGCGAAATCTGCTCGCCGCCAGGTTTCCAATACGGGACCTTTCGAGACATCTCATTCCCGGCGAAACTTCATTATTCACCCGCATTCTTCACCTTCGTGCCGTCTTTGAACAAATTTGTCGTAAGAGGACAGCCAGTTCAAAGGAGTGAGTAACGCGCTTAACGGATCGTTTGTGAATCAAAGCTGCGATCTATATCAGACGGCGGTCCTGTACTTTGAACGCGAAAATCCCTTGAATATTTTATTGTCCGGTATTACGGTATAATGAGGCGCTCTTTTATCCTGATCAAAAAGAGAACGAAGTCTGTCGGTTATTATGGAAATTCGCGAATTATTTATTTCTTCTTCGTAAATTCGTACACGGAAAGAACGGTTTTGCTGAAATATCTAAAAATTTAGTCAGATACAGATCAGAAAATAATTATATTGGACTATCCGAAATAATTATGTAGGACGTTCAAGCTGTTTGCTAAGATGTCAAAACTTTTTACAGCATTATCATTATGCTTGAGCGTCCTACATAATTATTTTGGATGGTCCAACATAATTATTTTCAGATCGCTGTATCTGGCTAAATTTTTAAATACTTTAGCAAAACCGTTCTTTCCGTGTAAATTCATTCATCACAACGAACTGTTATATTTGTGTCTTTTAAAGAGCGAAATAAAAATATCCCTATTCTGCAGTCCGACAAGTCAGATATTTCTTCATTCACAATTAAGATAAAATTTTTAATTAAGAGTGTTTAATTTCGAGCGATGCGGCAGATCGATAATGACATTAGGACGGATTAAAGCTAGGAAGAGCAAAAAGTTACGCTGTGTCGACAAATTTGGTAAACCCAAATCGACTCGTAAATGCAAATATCCGTCTCACCCGTCACAGCAACAACACAGAGATACAAACGGAATTTTTTCACCTCTCGTGGGGCCGCCATTTGAACGGCGAGCTAACAAAAAATTGCTGCGCGCGTCAGCGCAAAAATCTGTTCTGTGCGTCGAAAAAGGTTGTATCGCGGCGGTACCGACATAAAAAAAAATAAACCGTAATAATCGACTCGCGATATAAAATTTCCTCTCGTCCGTTCGTTGCGCAACAGCAGACGCGCGCGCGAATGAAATTTTTGGCTAAATTTTTCAACCGATCGACGGAAACCGACCTGGCAAATCTGTCATATATCGCGCGCAAATGTGCCGCATGGAACGGGTTTAATCTGATTACGGATTCTCTCACGATGCCCGGTGCAAGGAGCGAGCTCGTTTTGCCAGGGGAGGGATGGGAAATCGCAGGTATTCTTAATTGAGGCCGGAGCGAAGGGGATCGCGAGCAAAGCTTCCAAGCAAATCTGATGCGAATGGGACGATCCATCCGACGGTGTTGGCAATTAGCGTAACGCAATTTCGCCGCACGACGCGGTCTTCGGATTCGCGGTGCGGCGCGCGGCGCGACGAGACGCGACGCAATCGCGGATACACCCGCCTTGTAATCGAATCGCTCGCGTTGCGTCCGCCGCAGCGGAGAATCAACGCCATAAACTAATGCCACTTGTGCCGGAGACGGCCAACGCGATTATCCCCGGCTCAGTAACCGGAAGGCGAGAGCCGTCGAGAATCCGATTAGAGTGTTCTAAGCGTGATCCGCTGGGAACAGGTGTCTTCGAGCGTGATGATTTATAAATGACGGCAAAACGGCCGAACGAAGGCTGTTGTTTGGCGATCGAAACGGCTTATGCGATGCAATCTTCGAGGGTAATAGATGAGACGACGATCGGAGACGATTTAAACATTAAACAACGACAGTTTTAAACATTCCCAAAAAAGAAAATCATTTAGATGGCAGACATTCTATACAACAATTAAAAATTAACAATATTAACTTTTTCGCAGACCACGTGTAATTTTGCTACTTCCGTCGACCACCTGGGTCTTTTAAGGCCAGTTAAGATTTTCAAGCTGTAATGGTGCCATAAAAAATCTGAAAAAATTCAAGTATACTTTCAAAGGCTTTAAGAATCTATTTATATATGCCTGATTCTTGTATGGGTTTTCTTTATGAGTCAAAATTTATCTCCGTAAAATTCGAAATTGAAATATCGACTGGGTCTTGAAAAACCCACGTGGTCTTCGAAGGAATTAATATTTGTAATAAATTATAAGACGATCCAACTAGCAAGTGATTTATTCTATTTTATTACTACTTCGACCATACAGATTGTGGTCTTTTTCGTAATCAATTTTAATAATAATGATGCTAACAAGTATCTATAAGATTCCCCCCTCCCCTCCCATCACGAAAACTGTAAAGAATTTGTTGCGAAAAATATTACCAGCCAGGATTTGAATCTGGACCTCCCTATAATCCGTGCGAACGTCGTAGCCAGTTCGACCACCGAGGCATATGGTAATATTTATCGCAACAACCGATGATGTTAAGAAAATTTTCCGTGGGACACCATTTTTTGGTCAAGGTGTATAATAACCAGAAAACTCTTTTACAAATCGCCAGTAAATAATTAACTTGTAATAAATTATAAGACGACCTAACTGGCAAATGATAACAATCACTTGCCAGTTAGGTCGTCTTATAATTTATTACAAGTTAATTATTTGCTGGCAATTTGTAAAAGAGTTTTCTGAATATTAATATTATTGTTAGAAGTATAGTATAACAATACTATTATTAGTATTATTGTTAAAAATTAATATTATTAGTATTGTTGGAAAAATCAATCATCTAGAGATAGAATTAAATAAAAATATATACAAAAGTAAACTCAAACGAGTGAATCCCGATTATCCAAATGTGACACGTGGTTTTTGGACGTTGATTTTCTATGAAAAATAAATGTCAAAATAGAATGCAAAATTTTCGACACGTAACGTACATATCGAGCATCGGTTTGCAGGAATCGCTGCCGAACGATCGCGCGGCACGAGTAATCTCAAGGCGAGAGAGCAATACAGGCATTCGTCCCAATGCGAATTTTCGAGTATGATACAAGATTACACGAGCTCCGGAAGTGCGGGGGTAACGCCAGAAATCGAAGTCGAATCGTCTCGTCGGCTTCGGCAATGTGCAACGACCTAGATTTTCGCTCTCAGTGTAGCAGCGTCGCATCAAAGTTCGTAAAAATCGCCAAGCAGGAAGTGACGGAATTCGAAAGACGTTATCACTTCGCCGTCGTCGTTGTCGTCGTTGTCGTTTATAAGCTTCGCGATCGACACGACGTCAAAGACGCCTTCGGTGAGAGTGAAGGGAAAAAGATAGGGACACGCGTCTCGCAAGAGCACGAGGGCGTTTCTGAACTTCCGTCGCATTTGTCGCTTGCGTAATGGCCGCCCTCGCCCGAAGTTTCACACGCGCGCGTATTCCCCCATTTCTCGCTTTTTCATGGGATTTACATGTTGTTACGTTCACACTTTCGTCGCGCTATCTTTGCCTTTGCAATCCGCCGCGCAAGGTTTTCCTCCTGCGCGAAATTGAAATTTCCACAGTGCGGATATAAACGTCGCTCCTGCTGGCATTCTATTTGCATATATTTGTTACGCGAAGGGCTGGATATAAATAAACGTAGATCTTTGCTACAATTTATCTAGGGTTTGAAGAAGAAAAAGTATCTAGCGTTTAAAATTTAAAGCGTATAAATAAAAATAGATGTTGTGCTGCAAGGTAGCGGATATACCTGTCAATTTGCTGCTCGCTTTTTATAATGTATTTAATACGTTGCATTTCCGATTGTTAAATCGGGCGGAATTGTTAAATTATATTGAAGTAAGTCTGAGATTAAACGTTTCCGGTAAATAACATATTTCGAACTCATATTTATTGTATTGATTGTCTGTTATTATTAAATAATAATTTATACGTAGATAACAAGATTAAGAGAATAGTTGAACATACAGGCTAAATTAAATAATATAAAAAAAGTTTCTCTAATGATAAAATCAATAGCTGCTACTTTTTTTAAAAGATTTTCCAATGGTTGCTAAACGAACGCTCATTATTTTTTTAACAATTGTAAAATACTTAATCTCTATTAGAGACCCTTTACTAAGAGACGCGACAATCCTGTATGAGTTTTCATTGGCTGTGAAACAATATGGCGGAACCAATCAACTGTCATATCCCCATGGTCGGAG
>NJRL01000185.1:160850-195312 GCA_003063815.1 Aphaenogaster rudis
CACGATTACTTTTATTTATACTTTTTAATAATATTTGCTGATTGATCCCACAAGTGGTGTGTTTAAGGAGCGTCAAAAAGTTGGGGGCTACGGATAATTAACCAACAAACCGGGTCACATTCCGAGCGGCCACGATTACCGTCGGCGTCTTCGATAAACCGCGGGCGGCCGAAATTTTCAAATCTTAATTGCGGTGAAATGGTGTGTAATGACGTGAAATATTGCCCAGAGAAAGATGCTGACTCTTATTACGGCCGAGCGGGCTCCGAACCTTTTAATCTGAAGCCTCCCGGCCCCGGTGCCTGCAAGAAAATGCTGACCCGCCAGTTCCACTGCCAATCTGTTACGGTCGCGAGAGAGTATTTTCGCGCGCGCCCTTTTTTTTATCCTCCTTCGCGTTTTCCTTGGCCGCCACCGTCGCCTAACATCATCATTTCCTGGCACGAATTTTCACGCGCGATTTTTCGAGTATTTTTGGTGCAAAACGCGGGTCGTTAACGTCGTAGAAAATAGGTGAGCATCTCCGCAAAATCAAGAGAAGAAATATTGCCGGAAGTCAGCTAATTAAATCTCGGCTAATTACATCAATGCTCCGCGTACGGTTTTCTTTTATCTCTGATTAAATAATTTAATCGAAATTTCGATATTTTTAAGATCAGATTCGAGACTGTCGTCATACGGTTCTCTATTTTCATATTGTAACGTAATATATCTTTTAGACACGTCGTATTTTTAGAAAATAAATAACCGACATTAATAAATTAGATTATCAAGCTCAGGTTTCAACTTCTACGTTTTGAAGAAGATAGAAAAGACAGAAAATTTGCGCGTTATCTCTTCTCTTGAAATTTTCGCGGAGGTAACGGATCTCGGCTCGTTGCCAATTAAGCGCGGACGACTCGTTAGCGAGGAACCGAGTCGCGGCATTATTTTAATCTCAAACAGTCAAGAGCTTCGACAGCGTCGACTGCATTTTATTATCTCACGCGACACTTTGTTTCGCGCCGCGGAGCCGCGTTTACACACTCGTTGGTTAACGTCCTTATTTATTCGCCTGTCATAATTATAACGCCCTTGCGTCGTGTTTAATGGGACGAATTTGCCAGTGAAATGTCGCGCCTACACACGGTGCATCGCTCCGAAAATTCAATTTCCAGCGAATATACAAATGGTAACATCCGCAGTCCCTACTTGACGCATTAATTCGAAAATCACGGATGGCCGATCAACCCTGACAAAACGCGAATCGACCGCGACGCGGGTTATCTTTTTTTATAATAAATTGCAACAATGGAGTTATTTAAAAGCGATAGACTAAAAAAGTTTCGTATAAATGTAAAATACCATAGAAATTATAATAGATGGTAGGACGAAGTGATACACTTAGAGATTTTCAATCTAAATAATTGTGACATTGCAAAATTATTTTTTAAAACATTTAATTGAAATTATTTTATTATTATCATTAACATGTATCATTTCTTGATCATCTTAGGATGACAATTAAGCAAGTAGCTATGTCTTCAACAAATTTATTCTGACAGCTTGATTTATCAATGAAACTATTCTATTAATCCTAATGACGACATCGTAATCTGCTTGATAACTAAGGATAGGCACTTTATGCTTTGAGCATAATAGCATAATGTGTAAAAAATTGTTTTTAAGCTCTAATTTTAATAGTTGTGCATAGTACACACTTAGTATTGACAGATTGCATAGTCTATGCACAACTATTAAAATTAGAGCTTAAGAACAATTTTTTACACATTATGCTATTATGCTCAAAGCATAAAGTGCCTATCCCTATTGATAACAATTACTTTCATCATCATCACTTTATTAATCAAGTATTGAAGCAGTCATAATTGCTGTCTAACACTCTGCATAATTAGATCGTTTTTGATCATTTCCTAATGATTACTGCATCAATATGTGTCGACACGATTCGGTGGCAGTTGTTCTCACTGATCCTGCCGTCAGTAGCCTCGGGGTTTAGGAAGACGCGTGGTGCACGCGGCAGGATCGTAGGTGGACGAGAAGGGGCGCAAGCGCCATGCCCAAAAGCGATCGTCAGTCGTCGGCGGAAGCTGTAACGTGCGGCTTCGGGGCCGCCGCAAACGCAAACGTACGTAGCCTTCGGCGTGACAACGCCGACGCAGGTGTACACATTTTGCGCGCGCCAATTATCGACGAGGGCCTGCGTTTCGAGGCTCGCGGTAACGAGCCGGCCGCGCGACGAGACGTGTAATGCTCCGCGAACGTTTTTTCCGGTCGCGCAGTGTATCGTAGATAAGGCCGAACACCGGAATCCAGAATATAAAAAAGGAGAAGACTTGCAGTTGAATGCGGCGCATTGAAGTGAGTACTGTGAGATTCGTGTACGTGATTTCTTCATAGACGTATAATATCTAGATCGCGCGGTCTCAATGTCTCCCGTAGTCAGAACGCGTCAAAAATTAGAAAAAGACTGCTGTACGATCAACATACCATACAAAAAGAAACAAAACATTTGTCATTTGTCAGACGAAGACAGAATGGTGATGCAAAGCATCTCTTTCTAATATTTGACGACTTGTCGGCCGAATGCGCAGTTTAGTTATTATATGTCTATGGATTTCTTCCGTAGATACTTGAAAGCATGAAGTAGTACTCTGTTAAATTATGTCCGCAATTTAATCAGTGGGAGAAAAATTACAAATGATTTTTAAAAATATATTGACTTTGAGCGAAGCAGAATAATTCTCTGGCATTGATAGATTCCAAAGAGGGAGATTATAACTCAACAAATATCTCGCAATCCTCTTGTCCTAAAAATTAATAGCACAATAAAATCCGGCTTTTCCCGCGACAAAATTTTGTCGACATACTTTTGCGTTATCAGTAACGCTATATTTACTATTTTAATCAAATGCAATGCCTATAGAGCTAACGGCGTCTTTGCGAGTGTATGCGTGTGTATATGTATGTGCTTGCGTGTATTTAAGCGCTGCACACGTGATAAACCGCTGTATTCATATACATAACATTGACCTGGGAACTGCCGGATAGAAATCATGAAACACGATGGGGAATCACGATCGTACGAAACCAGAGTAGAATTTATTAATTTACGATAGTCGACAACCATAACGTTTTATTTAACAGCATTCGCACGATATTAATTTGCCAAACGTATATAAATTCCCCGCTTTTCTGACGATAAACCACGAAAATCTTCGTGATCCATAAATTTAATGAAGTCCATAAATCTAGTGCGATAAATTCAGCTACGCAAAGAACATACGAAACGCTAATGAAGCGGCATCTTTTATGCAACCGCGCAATCGTTGAAAATTAGGTCGAATTCCATTTCCAAATACCTAAATATTGAAAATTATTTATTAACGCAATTTGGGTTAGATATCGATTCGACTTATTAACTGCAGCCTTGTCTTTTATTCGCAATCGCGTTCTTTAGTCGTTACCGTTTTATTTAATTTTTTGCTATTATATCATTGCACTCAATAAATTTATTATTATTATTATTATTATTACCATTTTATTGTTTTAAATCTCGTTATAATATTTAATTTCGGCGCATCGAAATGTTCTCGCGCAGGAAATACCGTCAAAGTTTACAATTTAGATAAAGATCGCGGTATCGAGCTTTATACCCACTGCTGCATAATGTCGCCGCGAGTGTCGACCGTATCTAGAATCTAATCAGTTCATCCGATTTCCTGGCGTATGAATTGCGGTAGCGGTAACTACCGCTCACTGTGAAATACGTCTGACCACGGACGCGCCGTAACTACTGGCCGGCATAACTCGAGATAAATCTCCTCTTCTCAAGGTACTTTATTTTCTACCGGTGAAATTCGCAGATCCGAGCATTCCTATCAATCCGCGTATAAACGCATACCGTACAGGAGATGTTATTTAACGCGAAAATACAAATGCGGAAATTCTCTGAATTTAATGTGCAAAATTTAATTGTGATATCTGGGCACCGGAACGACACCCTTATATAAATTGCAATTTAATACAGTAATTACAATATATTTCAGTGCTTTTACGATTAATTATTTTCTGCTAACGTTTTTATTAAAATCAATCTCAAATTATTTTATACAATCGTTTATTAATGTACTATATATGTAATTCATTTGTTATCAATAAAGTAAAGTAGACTAACTGAGCTCATGTAACATTTTTTTATATTCTGCGATCTCGAAATATAAATAATTAAAGAAATATCTTATAGGGCCCATCAATAAAGCTCGATACAAATTATTTAAATAAAAAACTCAAATCTAATATTGAAGGAAAAAAGCGCGCAAAATGTGATCGCAAAATATTCAGTTGAACAATGTTTTCTAAAATAAATGCGTAATTTTGCAGAAATTTAAAACAGCTCAATTAATAACCATCCCATTACAATAATAACTACAGATAATAACTACAAATAATATATGAAATATTTGTTAACTACAATAATTACCTGGATAATCACAATATTTAACTGTATAATTGTTAGTTAATCATGTTATTAACTAACTAATTATAACAATTTACAGCACGCGTGTGTGCTAAGTAACTAATGTATATGTTGTTTTCAAATTATTGACATATGTAATAATAATTATAATAGTAATAATATAATATTTGCAATAATATATAGCATAATAGACTTTTATGCGAAGCATAAGCGAGTACAAATAACGATTTCTCTATAAGCTATATATGTTATTATTATTGAAACTCCGTAAGAAGATTACGCGAAGACGCAACAAGCTCTAAAAGGAACAGAAGCTTTTAAAGGATTAATTTCCTGTCCGTAATTAGTTACAGGCATTGTAACTTCCGTGTGTGCAAGTATTTGTTTTGCTTCCCATGTACTTCGTCAGACTTGTTACGACACCGCAATTACGGTACTAACACAAACTTTATAATCAGCTACCGAAAATTACAGAACTGCAGCGACATGGTCACTTTATTCGCGATAATTACAATACTGTCCAGAGCAGTGACCAAATTGAAGACACTGTCATGCCTTAGAAATATATCGATTTTCTTCCAAGAAATACGCAATTACGTATCAGTATTTATTTAATCGGCGAGTTAAAAAGAATTAATTATAAATTATTAAATATTATACAAGATAATTCTCTCTAAGTTTCTTTTATTTCTTTTAACATTTTTCCAAAGGAAAAATCAATTTGAAATTTTTCAAAAAAGAGTGGCTTGTTAAATTTGAAATATTCTATATATACTATGCATTAGAATTTAAATACATATTACTATAAGCAGTATAAAGCTATGCCTAGTCTATTGAAAGATCACATAAATTCTATTAGGGATAAATGATGCGCCATAACTACGGATCGAATTAGCTTACGCGCGAACGCAGGAACATTAGTCACAGACAAGACATTAAAAAGAACTTACCTCCTCGAGAAACTCGATTTTCATGGCGCGACGAATTATCGTCATTTCATTGCGTTCAAAGGACACTTAGCGTCGTTGCGTCGGTACGTGCGAATGCATGAAAAATGAAGTCCTGAAAAAAGGGATCTTCACAAAGAGAAGATCAAGAATATATTCACAGAACATTCACAGAAGCTGTAATCTATTTAAATAGGAATACGTGAAACTACAAACATATATGATTTTACATTTCCTATTAATGATTCTTTTAGTTTAAAAATTACATCTTGAATGACACGCTATTCAGATTTACCTAAATTGTCTAAATTTTTATTTTCTATTATCAAAATAAGTAGTGATGGTACAGATTTAAAGAAACTTACAAAGTTAAAACTGAAACAGTGAGAGACATTTTATAAAACAGTTGATCCGCTAAGAAAAGTCTCGGTACGCGACGTTCTTTATTCGTCTGCATAAAGAAGCCGCCGGGATATATCATTCGCGCTAGTCTAGTCGTTCAATTTAATAACGGCGGTCTGACACTATACGTGACCGGATTTCTATTCAATAAGTTGTAGGAGAAGAAGAAGGTAAAGTTCTCGACTTTCAGTGTCGCGTTCGTCTTTTCATTAATCCGCGAATACGAGTTTAATCCTTGAAAGTGACAAGTCTTCGGGATACATTACCAAATATTACCGAACGCATAGCAGTCTCTTAATTACACGCTTGATGATAAAAATGATTAAACGGTGTGATAAAAATACACATTTTTCGTTTATTAACACATTGTAAGAAGAAATAAAATAGCGTTCTTATAGTGATAACTCATTACAATTTTAATTAAGTCTGTTAAAAAGTCTTGCGAGAAGTATGAATCTTTTCGTGTTGAAATATTGTTTGAGATAAAAGAAGCAAGAAAGCGCGAATTTTTCTTCTTGTAACTTCTTTTCCTGCTCAATTTATTATAAGCAAATAACAGAGAGCAAATGAAATTAACATTGTACTTTTCAATATGCAATTATGAATTATTTACCCCACTTATTCGCGAGTGTATCAAATTACGTAATTAACTAATTAAACGAGATTAATATACTGTTAGTAAATATTAAGAGTCTGAAAATAAAGCATTTAAAAAAGCATAAATCTCTCCACCATTTTTTCCTCTCGTTTCCGACCGTGCGTTCTATAGAGACCTTCTCGTGCTATTATCTTCTCTTTCTATTATGAAGGTTCAGTGACCTTAGCACCGAGAAAAGCTTCGATCTCGGGAGAGATGGTCCCCGTCGCAGCAAAACAGCTCGTGTGGTCACGCGATTCTGCAGATCTTCGCGCAACTTTTTTCCCCCTCCTCCGAATCGGCCGAGAAGCGCAGAAAGGGACGGGCCGCAGCTGGTGCTTAGGGGCGAAGAGAATTTGAATAAAACCTGCGGCAAATAGGGCTTTGCCTTATCCCATCCCCCTTTCGCGTCGGAAAGAAATGCAAGTTCCGCGCTTGGGAACTCGTAAAAAGCCGCCCACAGTCTCTCGACATCCCGACATCTGCAGACCGAACGCGGTCGACCCGACCAACCCCTTTCCTCTTTGCCTTCTCCCCCGTCTCGCGTTTGTTTCCCATCACGACCGCGGATCGGCCGCCTCGAATATTTGCGAAACGGTCGATTATGATTTGCGGTCGTCATTCCTCGATGGTTCCGCGCGAAGATATTTGCCGCCGGCGCTGCGGAATATTCTATTCGTCCCCATCGCCTCGTATCATCCAAAATTGTTAAGAGCCATTTCGCCAACGGTGTTATTCCCCGCCATTACGCGAATATGGAGCGTAACGCGCCTACCAGGAGATTATGCGTTTTGACAACCTGAGACAAAGGGGCAGGATTGAAACGGCGGATGCTGCGAGCAAAACCATTACGCCTTCGAACCGAGGCGAATTTAATGCAACCGGTAACGCTTTCGAAGGAAGCGTTTAATAGCGTTCATATGCGTCCACATAGCCCGCGAGCTTTCTGCACAGCGTAATAGCAACAAGGTCTTTCGTAATTACCGACTCTGCGTCGCGACATTTCCCTAATTTTGACAAATGACAATGCGTTTACGTGCGACCGAGACGAGCCGGAGACGTAAATATTAAATTCGTCGCAGACGCTTTAACGCGAAAAACAAAGAGACAAGATTTATATAAACCCATATCTTTATTAATAACTACATCCTTTAAATATCAAGCGCAAAGTAACAAGATGGAAAGATTGAACGGAAAAGCTGGAAATACCTAACATCGATTCTGCGAGGACCCATTATCCACACGTCCGTTGTTATCCGTTACACAAACCGTCGTAATACTTCGAACAAATATTTGCCATTGGACTTTCGTTTGTAGTTATTCTTTCTAAAGCACACAAGATCCAATCTTAAACAAAACATTTATTCTAGCGGGAAATCCAGATTTTATTCGCAGTGGCTTTTCCAGCGGGAAAAATTTTATTCTTCCAACATCGGCACGGCCCGGTCTGTCAAGCGGCTACTGTAAAGTAATCCGGAGAGCTTCACTTTTCACTTGGCCGTGAAGTTAAGTCGCGACTTCACGTCGCGACTTACCGAGCTTACGATTAGCGTAGAAACTTGCACGTAGATAATTAGCTTGAGTCAAATCCAGACTACAGTTTTATGGAAACGTTGCGGGATTTCTTCTCGTCCGTGCTTATTGTTAGTCCAAAGACTTAATCTTCAGCGGTGAAAGGGTGACCCGGTGTCTCGTGACGTTGCCCCGGATGCAAATCGGAAGCCGCAACGGGCAGAGTCTCATTCCATTCGCGCCGTTTTTAGATAGGCGCCACAACCACAACGACGCAATTGCGCATAGTGGATACTTTACTTGCACGGGCGGCTATGCAAGTATGCGTTGCAACGCGCCTTGCAACGGCATTCCCGGCCATCGTGCAACCCTCAAAGCGCTTGCTTCGTTTAACCAACAAGCCACGAAGTGGAATATTCTGTCGGGTCTCATTCTCTCCGCCTTGCTCACGCCCCATTTCCGGCTAGTTCTTTCATTATTTCGCGGCGTACCTGCAAACGTCTTTAAGACGACGGTCGATTATAATTTTTAACTCCACGTTAAACTCAATGTCTCCCCCTCTTTAAAGTTTAATTATAATGAAGCCGGAGTTGCTACGCGCGCGTAAAATAATTAGCATAAAACAACGCGTTGCGACGAAGTTAATTTTATGCATGGCCTTTTAATTGGGTCACATAAAAGTAAAAAGAATGGACTGTGTAAGACATCATATATTTACCTTCTGGAAACATAAATTCCTTTACTAACGCGTATAACGTTTCTTCCAGATGTTAAAATAAACTTAGATTTCCATATCATATATCGTATAACTCATACACGAAATTAAAAACAAATGTTTAATTTGAAATGAGAACAATTCCAAGAACTTATTAAATATATTAAATATGATATTTTACATATAAAACTGTTACTTGTTTCCAATTTCTAACGTAGCGCGACTTTTCAACGTTCTCTGATATTGCAGATTTGATCTTTTAATTTTCGTTCGCATACTTCCGTAACTAACTTATGCTCATTGCTGAACACTTGTAAAATACAATTGTTTCCATTGTTTTTTTTTTTAATCTTGAGCTCATTTATTCCACGAAATAGTATATTTCATCTTCTCCATTTTGTAGAATCTCTCTCGACCCACGACTGCCGGCGACTTTTTGTTGCCTCAGATGTATTTTAATACGGTACCGTGTCTGTTAACGTGATTAACGTGCAGATTTGCACAGCAGTATCTCTGCAAATCTAATCACCAGCGGAGTTGCATGAAAATAAATCTGCGCGTTACGCGAGATAACGCAAAGTCTGCAGTAGCAAGTCGTTAATCGCGCATTGATTTCTGCTGACATTTATTTCGCCGTGCATTTTACGCTAAGATACATTTCATGGCAAATAAGAAGAGCAGAGGAACTGTCGCTGATATTACGCGCAATGATCTAGCAAAAATTTATCAAGTATCAAAAAACGTTCCAACTAATTTTAAACTTTAATATATCTTCTAACGCGATTCACATTTCCCTATCATTATTCCCGCTACGAGGTGACCAATGTGACAATCGTTATCCCTTTAATTGTGTTACTAATTATGTATATTCCAACGTTGCTCGGCGCTAGCAGTGATCCAAACTTATCGAGAGCGAAGTTTCCTCAGGCAGAGCGTTCGTCCGTGTCCTCGTCGCACCAGTTCGCTCGCAAACTGTCATCTTCGAGTCAGCTGCCAGCCATCCTGCATGCGCGATAGGTAATTCAAGCCGGAGGTTCCAACTTGTCCATCCGCCATATGCGCGAATCCGGCGCAACTGTGCACCTAAGGCATCGCCAACGGTGCACGTCAAGCTCCCAACGGACACTCGCCCATCATTCTCGCCCGACGGCCGCCTCTGTCTGTCCAATATCCCGCGAAGTAGAATATATCCTACTTCCTCGTAGATCCTAGATCCTAGATCCTAGCTTAGTTCCTCGTTCGTTCGTGCGCGAACCCATACAATGACCGAAATCGTTTCCCGCACCCGCGGTACCACATCACCTTCAGCGCACACTCATCATCGGACACTCGAAAGCCGCGGAACGGAATAGCCGTTCCCTCACCTTGCCGGATTTTGATGGCCGCGCATCTTGTTTTCCGAGTTTCTCGAGTGGTTCTCCCCAACCCGCCGCGATCCGACCCGATTCAAATGAAACTACGAGCGTGTGCGCCGTGTGCGCTGTAGCTCCTATTTTCCATGCCAAGCGCGCCACTTTTCGTTGTTTCAGAGAAATCCCGTTGTACAAATTCTGTTCGGAAATCCGAGTCCGGAAAAGTTCTGTCGTATTTTTTAAAAAGTTTGGAATCTCTGTTGGTACCGAGCAACATTCAAATGCATAGTAATAGCATAATTAAGCAGATTAACAATTTGTCCATTATTATATATTATTAATAATCTTTTACACACAGTAACGTATATATAATGTCCTAAATTAATGTAGGAATAGGTACTAAATTAGGTACTAGTAGGTACTAAATTAATGTAGTAAACTATCATATTTATCATCTTATAGTACGAACTTTTAATCTCTTGTAATAAATGCATAGAGTTGAACATTTGCAGTTCGGTGAATTATAGTTACAAAAACCAATTTCTCATTTAATATCATAGACACGACGAAGAGTAAAAAGCTTAAGAAATGGAAATTTTTAATCCCATTTTCAATTAAACCCAGAAGTATTCAGTTTACCACGAATCTGTATATATTGCTTTATAAACTAAAGGATTTGCGTACATAATCTATATTTTCAATGATAGTGGGCGTTGTCGTGTAAAAAATGTAGTTATGTGAGAAAAACGATTTTATTTCGAGCGGCTTAACTGCTGCTGCAGCATTCGCGATACTTTTTATTATATAACAGATTATAAACGAACGTATCATTTACGTTACGTAGAGAAATTCGATGCGCGATATCAAATTGACTCTGCGGCACGAATAGCAACACAAATTTGATTTTTATTGCAACCTATCGCAAATATTCATCCGTTTATCCGCTTATCTAGCCTGCTAAAATTTTGCTTTTACTTCGATAGTGTTAATTATCGCGCTCCCCTTCGGGCGAAATGATAAAATTTTATAATTACACCGATATATAATATTAATCGACTCGATTAAAGCACATAAAGAAAATGACCCCGCCGGTTACCGCTTATACGCTCGCTGATGACACATACGAACGTTGGGGGATGCAAATAGATTTATCAATTCGACCCATCTATTACATGGGGGTACAAAAGCGAATCGCCACTAAAGACCACGCACATACAATCGCATCCTCCACCAGTGATCCGTATCAACCATTTGATTATCATAAATAGCATCTGCAGCGAGAATCGCGTTCTCCACGGGCAGACAGTTCGTGCCATGAGCGCGATAACGAAACGGAATATCGATAAAAGTGTATCTATCTGGCTTAGAACGATTTAATTTCGAGATAATGTCATTGCCAATATTCTTCGCTGCCGTCATTTCGCAATCTCTGCGTCTTATCGGATATTCTGATGAAAATCAACAATTTGAAGCACTTCAAGTAACATAAGAATCCACTGTTTGCTTGATTGTTAACTTAAAATAAAGACAGTTCGAAATAAATTATTGCAGCTTTGTGAAAAAAATCATATTTACAATAATGTTTACGTATACAATATATGTACACTAAATTTACTTGCTTAAAAAAAATTTTTTTAATTATATCATTATTATACTACAAAAAAAATTTATTGCAAAATAACGTATTAAAAACAAATTATTAAATAAGAAGAATAATTAAATAACATTATTTTTTTGTGAAATTAATCTATATAAATCCTTATTAATTAAATGCAAATTATATTGTAGTCACAAAACTCTGACTATATAATATACTACTGTTAAGCATAGAAAAAATTTACTTTCTTAAAATATTTACTTGAAGCTAAATGTCAGGAAAATTCTTGTAAATTCTGACATACTTTCTGAGAAAAATCGTCAACCTCCACATTCGATTTCTTTCATAAGAGAAATCCATTCGGTGTCTACGAGATAATATACATTGTATATGGTCGCATTTTTTCGTCCGATCCTAATCCCTGGAGCAGCGCATTACGTAGAGTCAACCGTTACATGAAAGTAGAAAGGAGCTAGCTCGGACGTTGAATCGGGTCACGGGCTATTTGCTAGCAGGATTTTCGGTGACGGCCGGTCGAGCTTACGAAGTAGCTCAGTGTTTTCTTTCAAAGTACAGTAACGTCGGGTGAATGAGATTAGACGGAAAATCGGATTAACGTTAAAAACCGGCGCTTCAGAGCAAACGTAGCGATTGGGCATAAAAGCAAATGCCATTTGGTAAACAAGTGAGATAATAGAGTAATTGTAAGTGGTAAAGTGGTACTTATTGGCGGCTCAACGCATCGTTATTCGCTAATTAATTCCATTGTCAGGTAACGTTAATAATTGGATAACAACGGATTAGCTTGAGCCTTCTCATCGAGAGATTATTTTGAGATTGTCGCGAAATCGCATTATTATTGTATGTATTTTCCAGCATTGCCATAGCATAAATGTTTAATTCAGTTCGCGACACAGGCAGAGCAACAGTGCCAAAGTCGTTTGTGTTATTTTTCGACACCACGCATAAAAATTTATCTCTTTATTTTCCGTCATCACGGTGCATGCTGCTTTCACGTATATTACACCCGTGCGCTGTCCCAATATCACTGTTGAGAGTTCTATATCCATTAAGACCTTCGGCAAAAGTAATCTCCACACGCGTAGCAGTTTTCCCGAATCGATTATCGGAATGGCGAGCACAAAAGTACCGCGATATTGGAAGCTCTGAAGAACCTCCCAATTCCCGATTCAATAGAATAAACGAAGAGAAGACGTATCTACGAAAACACTGCGGCACAAACAACGAGATAAAGAAGGGGCGCGATCATTCACTCGTCGATGATCTCAGCATCTCGTTGTACAAATCCTACAAAGCAAAGCGCGATAAAATGCATCGCGTTATATCGTTGAGCAACGTGTTCATTCTTCATTCACGTCTTATCCAATCAGGCGACAGTACCCCACAGAAAGCAAAGTTCCGGGGTGAAACTCGGTGTCTCGAGGAGCGAGTTAACTAGGAAGGCCATTAGCATAGCCCGGGGATGAGTTTCGGTTAATTTCGTGGTTAGCACCCGGGGCCCCGCCCAAAAGTGCTACCGTATTCCGGTAGCTCTCCCTCGGGACTTGGTCTACGGGGTCAAAAATTATGGCGCGCCCTTGATGGCGGATTGTAACTTCATTTGCACACGCAAAAGATTGTCGCTATTATTATCACTGCTATGTAAACCGATTAATATCGTCAAATCAAAAATTTATACTTGTCACGAATTATTTGTAAGTAGATAAATTCTAAAGGTGCGATATAGTTTTCATTTATTTCTATATACGTTAATTCTATCGTCATAAAATTATACTAGAAAGCAAATTGCATTCATAAATATTCTATATATTCATAAATATCTACTTTAATATTCAATCTATGACAATTTCTGAGAGTAACGAGTAATAAAGTAATGAAAGGATGCAAAAGCGAAGGGTTAAAATAGAAAGACTTAAGTATGCGAAAAAGGACTGAGCTTTTCTGGCGGTGTTGTTCTAATTCAGGTGATATATTCCGGAAGTATTGTGCGAGTTTATTTCTCGATATACTTTGAAAAATATTACATCTCTCAACTTTGCACGCCGCCGCTGCGAAACGAAAATATCGAAACTGGATCAGGCAAACTGTGAATAACGAAAATATGAAAAACTCGATATTTCGAAAATCGGAATTTCCTTGCTATTTTGGCTCGCTTGCAGCTCAGTGGAGGCTGCAACGGAAGCCAATCGCAATGCATGCCGTTGAATTCCGCCCGCATTCGTACGCCCACGCTTTTCGGCTGTGAGTAACTTTCGACGTGAGCCACTGAACTCCAAGCGCCTCGTCGCTTCTCATTTCGCGCGCGGAACCCAACGTTCGGGGATGCGCATTCATGGCAGCGTGGGCACGTGTTCCATGCGCTTCATTTCGGACGCTCGCTATTGTGCAAAGTTATCGAGTATACCCTTATTGTCGTGCACCGTTATCCATGCAAGGAAGACAGGAGGGAAGACAAAGAAAGAAAGGAAAAGAGAGAGGGGGAGTGGCGAAACAGTAATATATAGCGTGTTGCACAGAGGCGAGGATGGAGGCAGCTTAAATAAAACGATTCAATATACAATCTAATACTCATCGGCCCTTTCCACGTTCCTAGATATCACGTCGTTCGTCCTTTCGAAGTTTTTGCCCTTTTCTCCGCGTTTCCTGTCGTCCCGCGTTCGATGTTCGTGTCGTTCGTGTCTTTTGCTTCCGGTGTACTCGCATTTTTCTCGCTTCCGCTTGTCGAGGGATGTTACTTGGACGCGTGTTGAACGGCATTGTCGATCATTCATCGAGAAAATTGTAACACTTATAAAAAGAGCAAAATATATTTACAAGACACTCTGGAAATATTTTTACCTATATTTATTATAAACTATAAATGTTTCACAATCAATATATATGTATTCTGGCTAAACCAAGCTCTTGTTGCGATGCAATTATAGACACGTAGAAAAAGCATATCTAGAATTGGATCAAAATTTGTTATGTATAGACTGCCCCACAAAACCACCATAAACATAACTTTAATTTTAATTACAGATACCCTCATCTATTTATGATCTATTATTTTCAGAGAAAACATAAAGGAAAATTTTGCACAAACAGACATATAACAAATTAAAAGATTAAAACTTTAAACTTATTGTCTAACATTGGCAAAAACAATGTTGATAAATTTATCCCCCCCCCCAAAAAAATGCTAAAATAATTTTTATTTTTGATCCTCCGTCTCATGAATTTGCGAAACTTGGAACGAAATTTTCCGAGCGAGCGATAAACGATGTCGAATAGAAGCGTCGAGATCGGCGTTGCTTTCCAATTTATTGAGTCGCGTTCGACGCGTTCGACGGGATGCATAATACGGGTGGCACAACGGCATTTACATCGAGCGGCGATGCGTCGCGGCTTGACAAATCGTCTCGTTAAGAAGTTATTCTCCGTGGCCATCGGTAGTCTATTTTCTGCGCCGTGAACGTGCATTAAGTCGTTTTAGCAACCGGAAGACAGCTTAAGTAAAGTGTCTCAAGATACCGTGCCCCGTATTCGCGTTTCTACTCCTCTCATTTTCCGTTTCGTTATCTGCCATTGTCTTTGCTGCGCTCATTGCTATTTCTTCAGCTTTTTCTCTCACGTTATCCATTTCCTCGTCGCTATCTCCCATCATTGCAAAAGATTCTAATGGTTATATTTTACCATGTTCCCTTCAAAAAATTCAACTTCCGGTCCGGATGGCGTATTTTCGATCGGAATCAAAAGTTGAAAATATCACCATTCGATAGAGTGTACCAGATTTACTTAAATAATGCTCGCGATTTTTTATAAAAGCCATTTTTATTTTTATTTTAAAAGGGGTGTACGAGTGGTCTGGGACACCCTGTATATATTTATCTATTAGATCGATAAAGATAATAAAGAAAGATTACACTATTATATGCATAAATATTTTTTCTCATCCTTTTAATATAAATGACACACTATTAAAAAATGAAATGTCAGACATTCTTTTCTCGTTCTCATAACGTGTTTATAGCGATATTAATTATATGTCCAAACAGTTTGTAACGCATCTGTTTGTAACCTGTTAGTTTGACAAACATAACACAAGAATAACGTGCAACGACGAAAAATATGTTAATTAATATTGCGTGATCAAGCGACCTAGCAGCACATTCGCCGTTGTTTATGATACTAAGAACAATACTTTTGTTGTGTGACGTATACGCTGTATAACGCACGCGTGAAAAAGATTTTTTATCTCATTTTCAGCCACCGAGACGGGAAAAATATATTTTCCGTAGCCGCGCGCGGCTGTGACAGTCCTTTTTCAACACGCCGTATAAAACATCGTTATTGCCGACAGGACTAGCTGAGATATTTCCATTCAACGCACATTTCTGCGTGACGTTGCGCGAAAAAAAAAATTAGCGGTATTAATTACTGGACGGCGACGCGGCGTCCAACGAGGGACAAACAGCGCGAGCATAATATCGTGTAAATATTACGTAACATTGCCATTATGGTATCACGTAACATGCCATTGGTCGCAAATTCTGATAAACTTTTGTGTTTTCTTAATGCAAATTCAATTCGAGATACGGTTGAAATACGGAACGTAATTGTTGTCGCAGACTCGTAGGACCTCGCGAATTGATATGCGCTAAAAAATATTTTCCCTGCAAATATACGAGTCCGCGCAAATATCCCACGTATCGACAGATTCCGCCTCGGTTATCCTTCGTCTCATTTTCCATCTGTGAATGGCTTTTCGATTCTCTCCCTTTCTTCCTCTCCCCTCCCCTCTCTCTCTTTCTCTCGATTTTATCGAAGATGAATATTACGCAAAGTCGAGGTACAATATGTGAAGTAAACGTTTCGCACACGTTCTTGTTGACGGATCTTAAATTAATTATCGAGTTGCTTCGGTCGCTTCGGATATCGTTTTCGCAATTCGCGATATAGGTATACAACAAAGCTTATTCGTAATACATTCATAATAACAGTCCACTCGTGCAAATGAGCGAACGTGTAAGAAATTAATTCCGAGGTGACGCTTAGACTAACTTCGTAATTTGCATACGAGACGCTCCTCGCGCATCTCTCGCTTTGTTACTAATGCGAATTACAATGTATTCTAATTCACGCCGCAACAAGCTCGTGCGTTGCGTCTGCGTCTCCTTCTGTCGGATGTAAATTACAGTGGTATCGAGCATTACGGTATCCCGCGAAGAACTCATTTTCGTGGATTACGGCGGTCGCTCCTCATGTATCATCCGAATCCGGCTGCAATCCGTAAAGTCTCTCGGTCTCGCACGGTTAATTTACGTGGTAATTGCAGTTACAGTTGATGGATTTGCCGCTAACTGTGTATTGAATTAACGGGCCGAGTAATTAATTTCCCGTTTCTGCATTAGCCGCGTTATCGGGATGAAAATCGCGCGGATGCAAACGCGTGACTTAACGTTTACGTGCTCGTAAAATCGAAAACGACTTTATTGCGGCCATTCGCAGCGAAATTATCAAACGACCATCAAAATTAACTCGACACGTTGTAAACTCTCCGCACGTTAGTGCCTCGCACGTCGCGAATAATGTCAAATATGTATAAATGAGAATAGGCCAAATGTCGGTCTGCGGCGGATCTTGGTGCCTAAAGCGGTGTCTACAATGAGATTTTAAGTCGTAAGACTTAACACATCGACCAATCACAGTTGAGCATTCTAAAAGTAAGACCGCAATTTTGATTGTGATTGGTCGATATGTTAAATCTTACGACTTAAAATCTCATTGTAGACACCGCTTAATAATAGAAGAAGTCTTCTTCTTCTCTTAATCCCCAGTTGGATATCTGGCCCAGATAAGAGGGCTACAGTACCACGAGATAATACCAGTGGACAGCTTTCCCGGGGATAAAGAAAGCACCACTTCTTTATTTTTTGAATCTTATGCGTAATACATGAGTGGCGAAGGCTGGATTTGAACCCGCGACCTGCCGATTACTAGTCGGTCGTATAAGCACAGAGCCACGCGTCGCCTCTGGTACACCAGATGTTCTTTGATCTTTCTTTGAAACAGAAAAGATAGAGATAGACGCAAAACGAATTATCGCACGAGTAACGTGATAACTACAATGTATTAAAAATATTAAATCGTGATGAATTATAATGTAAAAATATTAAAATATTATTATTTATACAATGTAAAAATATTAAAAATGTATGGAAAATATCGCAAAATGCTTAAACATCTGTAGATGCCACGATACAACGATAATGTATCTCGAATATTATTGTCCGGGGATTGACCGTCGTTTTATTAGAATATTAGGATTCATGCTTTCATCTGGTCGATATGGTATTGATATCGCAGGGATCTAACCGAGCCGAAAAGAAAATCCGATAATAAAGGCTCCTATATTGAAGCAATAAGCGTCTGCTGAGGCACGTACGAAATTTCTGCGGCAATCGGGAACATATTCCGCGCATCTGTTCCGTCCCGCTCATGTAGTCATAACACGTATGTCATCAGACGGATCTGATTAGGATCTCGGCAAATGGGTACGCCGCTATCCTTTTAGCCGCGCAATCCTAACACAACAGAGCGCTGTAACTCCATTCAAATTTGAGCCCGAACAAAACGTCCCGGCTGTAATGAGAGTCTACGCTATCCGAGTTTACATTACGTTGTGTTTTATATGTTTGATTTGTGGAATACATATGTAAAATCTCGTTTTCTCTCAACGAGAGTATTAAACGTCAAACAAAAAAAATATTCGTTTCGACATCAAAGTATAATAATTTTTAAGCTGAATGAAACAAGAGTTAGCCTTTTAAAGTTTTAACTGAATATAAATTACAATTAACTAACACAAAAAATAATGGATTTCATGTAGCGAATTATATATTTAGGTTGCCCGAGATATTTGATTTCTATAGAAATCGATTGAAGAGGATCTTGATAATCGTAAGCTTTCAAACCGTTGACAAATGTACTTAAAATAACATTATTAGCAAAGTATTGTTAGCGGCACATTTAATAATATAATTAGCAAAATTCACTTGTCCTCAGGCATTTATCGAGTCCGAAAAATCTATTGAGTGTCCAGAAGCCCGCGATGTTAACGCGGCCGTGACCGACAGATTATTATCGCACAATTTAATACTCGATTTAGGAAACGGCCGTTACTTCACCTAGGACCGCTATTAGCTCGGTCAAGCGTAGACGAAGTTTATGATATGAACGACGATGAATAATAGCGCTACGGAAAATCGTTAGTCCGCCATTAATGGCGCGACCCCGCTAGGAAATCCTGCCGGTAAACACTCGTAAACTGGATTCGTTCGCCCATCTCGATAATGGATATCGAATCGCGCGCACTGCTCCGCGAAAATTCTGTCATCGTGTTATCGGAGCGTGTGAACGATAGCATGTGAACGCGCATCCAGCATGCCGCCCGCGTGGCAAAATGTATTGAGGAATAAGGAAATTAACTATTTTAAATATACACATATATATTTATATATGTATTAGAATTTATATATGTTTTTTGATAATATAGCTTTAATATATAAGCGCTAATTCCTGTTGATATCTCGGCAGCAAATCCGTAACAATTTTGAATCCCTCCCCTCTGATCTGTATCGGAAAAAATTATTTGATATTTTACATAAAGCAGTGTTACAATGTATTCCTTTTTAAAGAGAAATTTAATTTCCCGTAAATGTGTTCGCAAGTTAGTTATTCTGGACTGTACTTAAGTATGCGCATTATAATAATGTGGGTATTGAGGTTCATAGCAGGGACTTTAATATCAATTATTTATACGCAAAAAGCTAGTCCACAAACGTGCCGGGATAAACGTTACGCCGGCAGATCAAAGTAGAGCGAGCAGTAGAGCACAGTGGTATCACGTGCTAATGCCCCTGGCTGAAATTGTTCGCCATGGAGCAAATGGGGTTTTGACTCTTTCGCAGAGCGAACCACTAACGAGACAATGAATTAAATATTGTTTTATTTCGCTTCGACATAACGTATTTTTTGTTCAACGTTTCTTGCTCGATGTAATATAAAGCGCAGTAATTACTCTTTAATTAAGCAGTTATGCACCATCGCGGATGTACACACGCTTGTGGATAGTAATCTAAAATTTTTAGATGCACGTTATTGTGGAATCGCGAAAAGAGGAAAGAAAAATCCAATTTACCTCGAGAGAATAGTTCTGAATCTGTAAACCACTTGTGCAATATTTGATGTGCAGTGTGTAACTTAGGAAGAGTTCTTTAAAATTACAAATACTAAGAGAAACAAATCAAGAGTCAATGAATAATTGCGCGATTGAAAATAATGAGTTAACGATGAGAAACTCATTAACGTTTTTCACGAAACGCAAATGCCAAAGGTCGATTTAATTCATACAGAACATGATCACGTGTGCTAAAAAACGTCACAAAATTCTTTCGCGAGCGTGACGAATTCGAGCACGAGCGAGCTCGAGGACAATACAAAGGAAGTTCGGAAGCCGGGCGAAGAAAGCAATCGTCGCGCAATTCAGCGGGAGATCAGGCGGAAAGGAAAATGCCGGAAGTGAACAGGACGCGGAAGTGGTGGTTCTCGCCCCGAATTCCGCTCGTTCAGAAAATCCAGGATGGTGGTTTTGCATTCACTGAGATGATCCCGGGGTAGCTCGCTGAAGAAAATTGCGAGGAAACCAATTCGGTGGTAGACTTTCCGTTTTTTTCCCCGCCGTTTCCTACACGAACGAACCGAAAGAGATCGGAAATGATCGGATAACCGCGAATAATCCGAAGCGATCTAACGTGTAAGGAGTCGTATGTAATGAGCGTTTTCTTTTCTTTTTAATGAATCTTCTATCATCTTAAACGCTTCGCTAATATATAGAACAGTTTCAAAACTATCTCATTGTCCGAGTCACAGATACTGTATAATGAATTTACACAATCTACTTTCTATTTAAATTTTTTAAAAAGTCATCAATTCTTACAAAAACTTTTTTAATTTCTAGCATAAATGCATTGACTACAGTATTTTAAATTAAATAAAATATAATAAAAATTAATTGAAACATAAAAAATGGTTTTGTTAACAATTTGTGCCATTTAAAATTAATTTGTTATAAAGGCTTTTAATATGAAATAATTGATATTAAATATGAAGTTTTTCGGTACTCAAAGGCAAACGAATAGGTTCATTCTGCAATTATCCTGTGAATTAAAAAAATAAATTTTAATTAATAAATTAATAAAAATTCAATAAATAAAATTAATAATAATTTAATTAATAAAAATATACATTAAAAAGATATTTCCCAATTATAAAAATGTGTTACACAATATGATACAACGTTCAACAACAGTTCAATTGGCATATATTGCGATATCATAAATTCTAGTTCCGGAATTTAACAGATTTTGGTTTGTGCTTTAATAAAATTACTGCCAGAATTATTATCAATCACAACCAGAATTACATGAGGATTCAACAAACGCGGCTTTATTCCTCTGCGAGATATTCTGTCGAGAATTACTTGTGCGAAGTACTAGCGGATCTCTTTAACCGTGCGTTTTTCATCTCACTCGGCATTTTCTTGCGTAATTTCGCGAAGAACAAGTTGAATGCAAGCTGCAGTCATCTCAGGGTGCATCGTCTTGGAGCGATTACACCATCCGACTCTGCGGTTCTGATTACACTGAGATTCTTCGAAATAGATGAGATACAACGAAATTAAACTGCTAACTTTCATCTCCGCCGAAAATTTCGTCATCTCGTCCGAATTATAAAATATTTATACATGTCTATACAATAAATAATAATATACAAATATAAGTAGGTACCGCAATAATCGTAACATTATACATCATTACCATTTCGAACATTAAAACCCAATATGATAATTTAGCCCAATAGAAACAATTGTCACAATAAATAATTTTAATGGTTATTATAGCTATAAAATATAATAATGTCAATATTTAAACCTAACCGAAATATTGCAAATTTATAAACGATGTATACAATAGAAATAAAATTGTTTTAAATGTGATCAATATTCAACAATTTGCTTTGCAATAAAAATATAATATTGCTTTGCGAGGAACGTATTGTCCTTTGGTTAAGTAAGTTTAAATTTCAATTTGCAGGATTGGTCTTTTTTTATTCCAATAATAACTTTTAGCCGACATAAAAGATCCAACTAAATTACCTAACAATGAATGTGCATATATCGTAGATACTCATAAATTTTAGTATGATACATGCAAACGGAAAAGTTGTCGGGGTTTAATTTTTGTGGAAACAGCGAGCGCAAGGCAGCTTAAGGATAATTGAAAATGGCGTATAACGAACAAAATTCTCAGTGGATTTTAAGGCCAATAGAGAAGTAGAGAGCTCGCTTCTGAAATTGACGGATTACAAGGAGAAAAGCACAAAGCACTCCGGTGTTTTACATAGAAGCTACTCCGCAAACTACACGAAAACTGCAGTAGTGCTCGCTAAAGTTGAATAATGAGGATAAACAGAAAAGTATGACCATGCGAGAGCACACACTGCATATTTTATTTTGCTAAAAAAACACGATCTTTCTCTCTCCCGCATATCTTATTTATGACTGATTCATGGAATTATTTCGAAACAATAAGCGTTTCTTTCTCATTAATTATCACAAGCACAGATGGAAGTTTAAATAAAAGAGTTTTATTCGCATTACATTATTTATGTTATTTATAGAAGTCTGAAGTGTTTCTCCGGAAACTTAGGTTTCCAAATTAATCCATTATTTCTTATACGTATCGATTTAATAAAGGATCCCGCACAATTTTAAGTGATAATAAAAAGCTTCCTCTATGAGGAAGCCAAACTAATAAATACTAAGACTGATGCATCAAATAGAATACAAACATCTAAATGATAAGGACATAATTTTTGGATATGTGTAGTTCTCGTCATTCTAAACAAATGTCTCAATGGGCACAATTTGATCCTATGAGCCGTTTCCGCGCTACAAGTCCTGAAAGGTCCAGATTTAACATACATGTGACTCTCGGTAGAATGTGCGCGCGCGCGCGCGTGTGTATATTGAGTCGAAAAGCCTATACCTTTACATGTTAAATCTGGATCTTCCAGGGCTTGTAGCGCGGAAACGGCTCATAGGATCAAGTTGTGCCTATTGAGACATTTGTTTAGAATGACGAGAACTACACATATCCAAAAATTAGCCAAATCCACCGAAATCCAATTTCCATAAGGTGCGGGGTCCTTTCTTTATTTCTCCATTTTATTTTTCCAAAAACAAATTTCCATTTCACTCGCATTCATGTATATTTAAAGATAAGAAAGAAAAGTTCCCCCAAAAAATTATTCGTGATACAGAAACTTTAAAAATGTGGATGATTATTAAAAGACACTATTTAGTTACCAAATCATCAGAAATTCTTGCGAGGTTTCTTCTTCATTTAGAAGAAGAAGAGTCAAGCTAAATGGAGACATGGATTTTCGAGCAAATGGCCGTCATTTCTCTGTTCGTGTTTTAACCAGAGACAAATAGAATATAACGAGCGTAATTACGAGAGGTACTCATTAATGAGGACGCCGTCGCTTCGCCGCGCCAAAAGCGACAGCATCGCGGCAAAGCTCCGCTAAAAAGGGACCCCGAGCGGCGGAAGATATTTTTATATACGGTTGGGCGAATCGTCCACTCGCGCAATGTAACCTTCATAAACCATCATACGACCACGATCGCCGCCGCGATGCACGGTAACGATAACTCGTGGGGATACTGGCGTTTCGTTGCACAGGCCAGCTCGTTGCGCGAGTCGTTGGCGGCCGTTTGCATGAAATTATCGTGGCGCTCGCAAGTTTTACCGCTGGGACGCAAAAAGCGACGGTATACTAAGTGCGCCTCGCTAACTTGCGACTAACTCGGTGGTCGCCTGTTTTCCGTAGAGGGTGTCCCCCGAGCGATTACTGTTGTTCCTGTTGATGGCGAGTTTGTCGGCCAATTTAAGACGAGCTTTTTCTTCATTTGTTTATAACTTTTTAGTCATAAACATGAACTCTTTTAACGTAATACAAGTCCAATTCCAGATAGAGTATAGTTTTTAAATAGAGAAAAATTATTCATACATATACAGAGAAAATATTATAACATAAAATAAGAAATTATTCAGGACAGAGATATAATGACATTACAATATATACTTATTATAATAAGAATTACAATGCACATTGTAAAATATGATGTCGGTATTTTAACTATGCTATAGATAAAAATTTACAAAGTATGTATAATAATATGTATTCTGTAATCAATCATTTTTTCACGTTTAATAAATTACTATATTAATATTGTAATTTTACTACAATAGTTCCTTCGTATATGAACACCCTAATAGTTGCACAATAAATTGTGCAATAGTTGTGTAATAATATTGAATTAAATCCGTATCGATCTCCATGAAACCTTTCAAGTTTCGATGTTATATAACCCAGTAATTAGACCATTTCGCGAAATTTTCGCGGAAGAAAGATTGATTTTACATTCATCAAGTAATTTGTCAAGAACACAAACTGCAGAGTAACGGCGAGACGTATACGAAGTACAAAAAGCCGCGCTCGTAAGCGCGGCGCAGAAACTTTAGCAATTAATTTTGTATCTGAGTGCACTTTATTCTGCTGCGCGATACTTAATTCACGAATGGCAGCGCCGAGATAAGGACTGTTTACGTTTAGAGCGGGTGGAATGCATTACCATGTACAAACACGTGCGGGATACTTCCGTATTCGCGGTGCACTTGAGAAGAGCAGAAAGAAAGGCGGATTGAAAGAAGGGCATCGATTTTCAAATCCACCCTAAAGCAAAAACAGGGAAAAATAAATACGGAAATATTACAAAAACCACAGTATTCAATAACTGTATACTCAGTAAACCGTAATATCCAAATCGATAACCAAATATATTTTATAATAAATAAACGAAATCGCTCGCTTACTTTATATCAATTTTAAAAATAAGGCGAGATTCATCACACACAAGAGACTCGATCTGAAAAAGGCTGCGTTTCGGCTACAATACATCGAGTTACGAAAGTCGATAAACGCGGTCGAAAAATGTAACTTTGAATTTACCGATCTGTTAACAGATGGACGCGCTAAATAGTCTCTGTGCTTTGCGATACAGCAGTTAATTACTGCCAGCAAGCACAAAGTTCCTTTGTCCTACAACTCTCGTTTTCCACAATCGCAACTAAATTTACCAGATTCTCGTTGCCGGTGAGTTTCTGCCGTCGACGAATTGCGTGACGTACAATTTGCAAGTGGAAACTCCACCTTCGCGTCAGCGATACGGTGACATGGTCCAGATAGCATGCTTAACCCAGTGGTCTCTAAACTGAAATACCCGATAAATTTCGCAAAACCAGGTAAAGGAAAAAAGTCAAGAATTTGTCGATTAAAAATATTTTTAAAATCTACATATAATAGACGCGGTCTGTTTATATTAAATTCTCTTTCGTCTAGATATCATTAAAAAGAGACGATTGAACAGCAATTATAATTAAATGACATTCCTAAATAATGACATATAATTATAAATGTTTTGCTATCAGACAAATTTTTATTAATGACGTGTCCCGCTTCGTGCCTTTTTATTATTTTTCTAATTTATCCAACGTACCGTGTTTTTCGTGGCAACTCGAATACAAAATATGTCGCGTTTTAGACTGCCAACATCAACACGATTTAATTCGGTTAACAATAACAGCTGAATTTTAAAAGCACAATTATTATTTCAATTACTATTTCATTATTTTGACATAACATCATTCGCCAGTGTTGTTTACTGATGCGAAACGCGCTAGGAATTAAATTTTCAATATCGAAAACTTCGATAGTGTGTTCAACATTGTAAGTTCGATAACCAGCCATGCGATTAAATGTCAGGGGATATTATAAAAAAATTGTAAAAACTTTTCGCGTTCAGTCTTTTACGTAACACGATTTCCTAGTAGCTTTTCTTCTCAAGATCCATCTTCGATATTACGGAAACCATAAAATATAAACTTGAAATACGTAGATACGTCAGATATCCCCTATTTCGTTGTACATCGGTCATCTGCTGATTTGCGCTCGGCTTTGCGAAACACCGACGCGGACACGTAAAGAACTCTTCCTTCGCCACATTTCTTCTCGCGGCGATAAGTCAGACTTTAAGAGACCGCGATCGCAGATACCTTATCTACGGTCTGCCTTTAAAGGCGCGTTTCCGCCGCCGATGTATGCGCGCAAAACCACCCCGGAATTTATCTCGGTGTACGTTATCGTTACCGTAATCGTTACCGTTATCATCGTCGGCCGGAGTGGAGTTCGAGAGCTGCGGGAGGGTTTTCACTGCGCGGGCTATTATTAACTCGTGATATAGATAACTATCGATCATTAAATGTATCGACTGTTTTTAACGCGCGACGCATATCGCGAAGAGCGGAAGGTATTACCCTCGTAAAGGCTCAAGAGCTCCATCAACCGCGGTATGTGATTTTTTCTGCCGAGAAGCAGAGAAGCTACCTTATTTTATTACTCGAACGAGCCTTGCTTTCTAGTGCCTCGTCGTAGAATTCTACAATATTTACGCTCTATTGAAATAAAAGTAGTTCTGTATTTTTTTATTCGTCAACGAACTATTTATGATTTTTAAAAATTCATATCTCCTAAAGTTAACTGCAAAAATTATTAGCTATTAGTTATTAAAAAATTTCGTACGTATTTCACATGAACTTGAATTTTATAGTCAATAATTCACTCTACAGATAATATCATATTAGAAATCCTGACAGCATGAAACTTTTAATATGTATATACAGGGTGACACATTTTAATCTATAAATCAAAATATCCTGGAAATAACTTTGAGTTAAAAAAATTGAATACGTAGGTGTTGAAGGAGTTCGAAGGGGTCGTTAAAAATCAATTGGTTCATCTCATTATTCTGTGCATAAAAGTATTAAGATATAATTATCAAAAAATTAATAGTTTACACGAGACATTTTATATTTTATGTCAAAATATGCCAGAATAAAGTATAAAATATCTCGTAAACTATTGACTTTTTGAAAATTCTACTTCAATACTTTTATATACAAAATAACTAAAAAGGAATCATATTATCTAAAAAAATATCATATAATTCCATTTAAAAAAATAAAGATGACCTTAAAATATCCAAAACTCCTCTACCTATCGAATTTTTTCTGCGATGTTCTAATGACCCCTTCGAACTTCTTCAACACCTATGTGTTCAATTTTTTTAAGTCAAAGTCATTTCCAAGATATTTTGATTTATATGTAGATTAAAATGGGTCACCCTGTATATATATTAATATTCCCATATCCCATTTTAATCATATACATATAATTCATCATATTACCCGTTTCCTGCCAATCCCACAGCTCGCCGTACTTGACCGCTCTCTTTCCCCTTTCCGTTAATTGCGACCCGTCGTCGCGACGTGATTAAAACTTTTTCCACCCCCACTCTCTCTTTTTTTCTCGGGGCGACCCCGGTAATAATTACTTTAACGATTACTTATTTCATTATCGGATATCGCGCGTGTCCGGCCACGCTGTCGCGGCCCGCTGATTGCAGTGTATTACGAGAAAAGTTTCCGATGCCACGGTGGCAGCGAGCAATAACGATTCCGGGATTTTCAGCTGTTTCCAATCGCATACTCTCGTATCTAAGAAGAATAAAAACTGATTTAAGAAATTTAATACCAAAGAACTCGCAAGACACGTTGGTTTACTTCTTCGCTATGCTAAAAAAGCGAGAAGAAAAAACCCGACAGAACGAAAGCCAAATTCTAATCCCACGTGAAGAATCGTAATAATCTTTCCTCGAAAACTTTAAAGAAAGAAGCGGGCACTTTGAGGAGTTGTATGTATCTTAACACTGACAATGCGCGAAGTGAAATTCACGGTAATGTCGTCCAGATTGCAGATTTCCTCCGGTGCGAATCTGAGCATAATTGCCCGCGATCAGCCGATCCGGAGTATCCCGATCCACCGCGGGAAAGAACGCGGTACTTTCAGAAAGTTCACGATCGAAGCGGGAAAAACTTTTTAACGTCGCTATTCGCAACGAGGAATTTCCGCGGCTGCGACGCGGAAACGTGAGATCGCGCTTTATTCGTACTATAGTGCTGTGTAATTAATTCGACTAATTGCGAGGGGTTCGAGGGAGCGAAATAAGCGCGTTTTCCAATAGGAGTCTCTAAAGCATGAGAATTGCCTGGTGTAACCGACATGAACGTGAATTACAAAAAAAGTTAGTAAATTTATCGAGTTTATTCCAACTGAGATCAATCTCGTTGTTACAATAGAAATGGCAAAAAGGATGATATTATGGTAACACGAATTCTGCTGCGTGTTAAAGTAGACATTACAGTTTGATATAACAATTCGATATGACAATAATTGATGATATCACTTGATATAATAATAATGAAATAATTTGATGTAACTTTCTCAGTCAACGCAACAAAATTGGATAGCTAAGATTGCCTTAAATTCAAATGTTTCAAAAATTGTATGTAACAAAATTATGAAAATAACACATTTTATTACATATATAATACATTTCATTTTTTTTTAAGATTTATAAGACGGTTTTTAAAAGCAAGCTCATCAAAATCTGCAAGAAAATATTCTTTGTTTTAAATATCTCGATATTAATTAAAGAATACGTTTCCGGAATTCTTGAATGAAATGAGACAGAAGGATATCTCGTATGTCAGATAAAACTCTTATATCTCTGTAGGTGTTATATTACGTGCTGCAAAATTTTTAATCTCTTCTCTTAAAATTTTGCATAAGAATATCCACAGAAATAGAATAAGCTCGAATATTCTCGGCTGTGCAACATTTTCCTCGCAGAGAAGTTAATTTAATTACCGCGTATTTTAACGAGATTGTAAAAGGTAAATGTTCAAAAGTGGAATAAATTCATTGTTTCGCGCTATGCCGTGACAGTACAAAGAAACACGGGAAAATTCTTGATGCACGATTATACCGTAAGCAAGGCATTGAAGCTGTAATGTGATTAAATACAAAGTAGACTACGTAAAGTAATTTTACGATTGAAATCAGGTAGGATTGTGTAATCGCGGTGATTGTCACGCGTAAAGACAATGTAAAGACAAGATTTTGTTAATTAAAAGGCAAGTAGGCAGAAATATGCGAAACTCATTACTCCACACGATTTCGTTTACAGATCTCAGATTATCATTATAAGATTTATACACAAAAACATGGAACGTTTTTTTTAGAAAAGAAAGAACTTACGTCTGTGACTGTGTGTTATCTTTTCGCAGAGGAATTCCTCTGGATATCTTAATAAGATATTAGAAAAAATTGCGAAATATAAAAATTTAAGTGTATCATTTTAGAAATAGTTATATATCTCTAAATCACAGCTTTTTTAAATAACAAAATTAATTAAATTATTCTTTTGATAGCAACTTGAGAACAACTTTACACATCATATAATGTATAGAAGAATAGATCAGTAGTTAATAATTTTTAGTTTCCGTTTAGTTTTACGATGATGTAGCCCTCCGATCGCTGCTTCTCTTTTGCAAAATAATATACGAATAAAATATTTTTTATTTAATTGTAATTTGTCTGTGTGATGATATATGCAATAGCAAAAGGAAACATTATCGCGGAATGGTGCAAAATGCGCCGACAACGTCTCGACCGTTTACAGAAGCGTCATCCGTGCAGATAGATTCTGCCGATCGATGTAATCTATTCCAACCAGCTATCGGGTTAGCGTAAAATTCGCACGATGATTCTCCCTCTCGCACCCCCTCACTCGGTCCTTCCACTCGTACCCGGCCGCTTCCCTCGTTCTCTCTTTCGTCTTTCTACCCTCTAACGGGGATCCACCGCCGCCGATCGAGGTCAGACACTTGGATTTCACACGATTTATAATGCAGTCCTTTCGAATAGGATGGAATACGAAAGAGGGCACGAGATGGGCACGAACCAGAAATACGATCGTCGTATACGCGGATTCGTTACGAATACTCTCGCACGCGTTTCGAAAATACCCCTAAAATCAAACAAAACACTATATATATAACATATATTGAACACCTACGATTACTTATATTCCTCGATTTATTATTAATTTAAAAAACTAATGTGTCTTACATAAAGAATATTAGTATGTATACCATGTTAAATAAGGAACGAAATTCTTTAAGAATATTTAAAATTATTTTATATTTTTTGGTAAAGCTTACCAATTACCAATTCATGTGTAAGAAGCAAAAAGAAATTCTCCAGAAAGTTATTCTTACGCTAAACGAAACAAATAAAAAAATAATTATAAAATTGCAACAATTTCTCGTTTTGTAATTCTTCAAAATTAGTAAAATTCAATAGCTGCGATTTTTTCCAAGTTTTTTCTTATTTAATCTTATAAAAAACTTGCTTTTATAACTTTGCTTTTATAACTTACATAATAAAAATGTAACATTTTTTACATTAAAAAATATTATACGCGCACGCGTTTTATTTTTTTACATATGCATACGTTCTCTCTTATATATGCAACTCGTTATCAAGTACTATTCGTTATCAACGAACATTGTTTAAACAGTTCTTTCAAGGTATAAACCATTATAAGCAATTTTGATTACGAAAATGCTCGACGCTTACGCAAGTTTCAAAATGTCGGGCAGTTTAGAACGAGAGCGTGTTTACCCCAGTATACTAACCCTAACAACTTCCGATAATGCTTCGGCCGAAGCCGACCGCAACAGCAGACGTCGAGTTTGGCATTACAGGGGCTAAATCCCGTCAAACCAATCACGGCCCGGCCCACGGCTATGAGATGTCCTTCAATCACTTTCCTACCCTCCTCATCCATCGTCGGTACACGCATTCTCCCCTAAATTGCCCCCGTCGTTCACGTTTAATATGTACTTGTAGTGTAATTTACTAAAAGAAGGTACTTACAAACCCTGTATAGACTTGACGGATGATTGTCTATAATAACTTAACTTTCTGCTTTATTGCGATAGATTTTCCAGGAGGGGAATATCTAACATCATAATAACACTAATTTTTATTGGAAATAATTAAATTAAAATTAACTAAATTTTTAATACTATTTACTGTCACTATTATACTATTACTATAAAAATCTCGGACTGTTTCGAAATTGAAACCAAACAATTTTTTAAAATCTCAAATGTGTCTTGAAGTCTTGAAATTCATTTTTTTATAATATTTTATCTACTTGCTTCGATAATTGTATCCAAAGTATTTAGATATGCGATTTATTCAAAGAATCTCTCCGTTTACATCATTTTCGAAATTTAAATTTAAATAATAATAATTTAATAATGATAATCCCCTAAATGCATCCCCTAAATGGCCTAAATATGCAATTATGTTTAATCATGTATATAAAATTCGAATTCCCGCGAATTGTTGAAATTGGACAAAATGAATGCAAACGGTGAGTACGAAAATCATTTATCAAAGATGCGAAATCTCGACGGGCAATATAACGCCTGCATTTTATTCGACAAGCGACGTCTCGTTAAGCACGCGGCATTCGTTCTCCCTGCTCGTACTTTTCCGAACGCAGATCGGAGGGGGATGCATACCCTATCAATGTCAAACACGGAGAGTAGAATTCCTGAGATTGCGGTTCGACGGATCGTCGAAAGAGCGGCAGTCGTGCTGAGTTCACAAAGATGCGAGTGCGCTTCTCATATCAGGGGTTCTCTTCCCTTGATATGCAAATTGTAATTATCATATTAGTTATGTGTAAAATCGTTCATCTGTTTTTTATTAAAGCTATTAATAAAAAAGAGAGCGCGATTAGCTGCGCTATTAATGACTAAATGTAAGTGAATCGCAAAAATAAATATATTATTATATAATGAAAGCGCATTTATGTTGTTTAATGAAGGACACCGTATACATCCTTTGGATTGGACGAATTGTGCGACCTTAGGAAAATTCGGGGATTTTTATTTCTATATTTTTATTTCTATACTTGGGGATTTTTATTTCTATATTTTTTATTTTTATATTATAATTGGAAAAAATAAAAAGAGAAAAATGTAAAACAAATAAGATACCAAAGATATATTTTCCGTTTCTAATGCAATGGCTTCATTGGTAAAATAACATGTATTGCACAACTATGTATTGCACATTATTACGCACACGTGTCACTATCTATAAGCGTTATAATAACGCTAAAGACGTTTAATGAGGCTATTATTATTATTATTAGGTTGTGCAATTTTTAAAAGTATTTTCGTATACATTGCGTCGAAAAAAGCTATAAATGGAGAGCGAACGTCAGCGTCTTGCATTTGCGATACGTGTGTCTACCGGTACAGTATAGTTATTTTATTGTCTGTAAGAATTTATCCGCTACGGTAAATAATGAGGCATTCTTTGTTGGTCCTATTAATTCTGTCCATGGCGATTGCGAGCTTTGGTGTCAAATTTGATGTTATGTATCAATGGAACTATCCTAATTTTACGTGGATAAATCAGCAGCAGATGAACGCCGCGATAAAGGCTGGCGATTATAACCCTGGCAAGTGCATGTTCTACGATGTAGACGTATCAAATGGTAAGTTGATGGAAAACTGTTTGATGAAAAAGTTGTAATGTTTAATACAGAAATATAAATATTTTTTATGACGTGAAAGCTTATAGTATGTAACTACTATGTAATAATTATATACTATATATGTATACGTTTTATTACATACTTCGATGGTGCTAATGCAATTATTGCAATAAAATTCGCGAAAAAAGTATATCTTTTCATAGTGCGTAAGTTTCATCTATAAACAAAACTCTTATAGATGGTAGAATATTCATTACTCTACCGAGAGAACTGGGCCGAGGCTCACCTGCTACTTTGGCCACAGTAAGTCAGGAAACGATACTAAATCCATTTCAACATCCAAAATATCCGTATCAAAATCAACTTCTAAGTCCGTATCCAAATTGGAATTGGCATAATACTAGTTGTAGGAACGATAGTATTTTAAATGTTCACCGAATGCAGGTAAATATTAATATCTTTTTATGTATCAATTTTTATATATAACTATTAGGTACTGCTCTTTCGATATGTTAACTATATCAATTATTATTATTTCTGTTTGTTCATGACTAATGTTGTTTCAGTTTCACTTGAAAAGGACCCAAACCAAGGGTCGAAACGTTGTAACTTAATTTATATCTTTAATAAATGTGGCCAGTTGTTGTCGACTATTGAATATTACCGTTAATATCTTTTGTTCAAACGGTTATTACATCTTACATTTAAATATTATTTAAATGACCAACATGCAATAGTCATCATTATCAACTTGATGACAATACTTAAAGTAGAATTTTTATTTTCATCTCAGATTCGATGCAATCACAACTTTGTTCTGGATAACGGCAAAATTGGGACCGACCAAATATGTAATCCAAAAATTTTGATCTTCGATTTAACAAATGATAAGCTAGTTAAAACTATTTACATTCCACTTGATATCGCTACTAACAACACTGGCGCTGGATTTTTGGTAACACTTATTGTTTACGTTCCCGGAAAATGCAACCGGTTACTGGATGAAATGACTGTTAGTATGTCCTCTTTTTTAATTACAGTAGCACATATTCGCTTGTGCAAATATTATTTAGTTATACGTTTAGTTATACATCTCGTATTGTGCAATTTAAGTGATTTAATACACACGTAAATACACACAGATATTTATGGCTGACATGGCAGGTTCCGGTTTAGTGATGTACGATGCATCTACAAAGCGTATGTGTAGAATTGAATCCGATTGCATGAAACCGAGTAATAGTTCTATCTCCATAGGAAACGAAACAATTTCTTATACGGCCGGTACGTTCAGTATGACAACCTTTGGCAAAGGCAAGTATTCGCTTTTTAACATGAGGAATTGTTTCAATTATTATACCTGAGCTTATTATACATGGCGAGTGTTAAAAATTTTAAACTTTAAACTTGCATCGTACTATTCATAATTTCCCTTTCTTGTTTAATGTTAATATTCATGTACATTTATGGTATGCGCGCTGATAATAATCTATAAAACATAAAAAGATTTCTTGCAAATAATCATTTCGTTGATTTCTATGATCTTTTTATATTTCTTTCGTAAATATTTTAGACCTCTATTATGCTCCTTTATCGGGAATGAACATCTGTAAGATAAAAATAGAGACACTACAAAAATGTCCAAATAAAAAAGAAGCTAATAAGCAAACTAAACTCGTGACTAAATTACAAAGCCCAACAGGACAGATCGCACCAGTGAGACATGGAATAATTTATACTGACACTCATGCAACGTCTATTATAGGCATGAATGTTTGTAAGAAATTTGGTAAGAACAAGGTAAGGTATCCGAACGCAATTATTCTTTACATATCAATAGATAATGAATTATTTCGAATTCTACTAACAATTGTTACATCTATTAATAATTATTGTTAGTACGAGATTTTATCACTATAAAATGAAATATTAATTTTAAGGTGGAACTCGCACGAGATTCTGAAAAAATGCTATGTGTAAGTGGCTTGAAAGTTATACCTCATTTGAATATCCTAATGGGCTTATCAAATAACTATGCCCGTTACAATACTAATACATTAGATTTAAATAAGAAAAATATCTACATATTCAAAATGAATTTAACAGAAGTACAGAAGAAGATGAATTAGCTTTCTTGAACCATTACTAA
>NJRL01000185.1:216738-246288 GCA_003063815.1 Aphaenogaster rudis
CCTATATCGTAACTGTTACCAACATAAATGGTAACACTTACTATTAAAAATGATATTCCTAAAAATAATCATTTATTATGTCATTATAGTTTCAAATACCATACATTTTTTCTCTCAGTGTACGATCGCTTTTTCGCGAAGACCGTTGCTCGGCGGATTAAATGTTGCAGCGAACGGTTCATCGTGCGATCGCACAATGCTCGTTTGCGTTCGAGCTTAAATATCAACGTCACGAATCTCGGTAGTCGACGAACGTATACATCTCTCGTCTGGCAGAACGAAAAGGAACGACTTACTCTCAAACCCCGCGAATAACGTATATGCACGGACTTCCCTGAAATTAAACGCGCGGCGATGAAGAGAAACTATTCGGACGCGGATTATTCATTCTCGCAATTATATCGCGTTTAAACGGAGCCGCGTTTGCCTGCGCGAGATAACACGGGGGGTTTTTACAGCGGATTAGGGGAAGCTCTACCGATCGCGCGATTCCGATTTTATTAATCTCCGAGCCTTCAACTTCGCGGAAGATAGGCGATAGCGTTAACGCAACCCGGCAACCGCGGCGATGCAAAATGACGCAAGTTGCTTCGTTTAAGGGCGACCTCCCGAAACTGCTTCCCGTATCTCGTATCGCGGGTAATCGGATTAACGTAAGTTCTCCCGTGTTTTCCTTTAAGTTCCGGTTAACTTTCCACGGGAGTATCCCTGACGCTTGAGCGATCCGAACGCTTCACCGACGTCGCGGTTATATCGGAGTTTGCTTGTTGCATGTCACGAGCACGGTTATCACTTGTTACCTTCCGCAACCCCTTCGCTCCCCTTTCAATATTCTTCATTAAATCTGAATTTCTTTTACAATTGAGTTAGTTATCCGCAGAAAGTCCGTGTCATAGAGTCGATTTTTCGGGAATTAAGAAAGACTCTTGCGTCTGTTAATTATAAAACTAATAATTATGAAATCTAATAATAATCAATTTCATTAAAATAATTGTTTATTATAACGAAGCGTACTAATTATAAAACTTTTACAAAATAAATACGTATATATATATAAAATACAGCCTGCATATTTTTGGTTACTATAATTCCGCAGTTCTAACACTTGTCCAGGAAAAATGGTGTCAAATTTGATTCTTTTAAGCGTATCGAAAGAGCATCGAGACATTCTGATCGACAATGATTCGCAAACGGCACATTCGATATATGTACATTTGGCCGTCTCCATAATTTTTATGCATCGCTGTCACCGCGGACAACGAAACGGACCGATTTACAAAAGCGTTGCAAATTCACGCCGCGCGCGAATATACATGTCGATCGAGGGATTATCATTGATTTGCGGTTCGCGAATTTGCGGGGGCGCCGACCGTCGAGGCGTAAATTGCGACGGATTAATCGCGGATCAGACGCGCATTGAAATGCGCGCGCGCAAATAATACTTCCCGAATAATTCTCGCTCGTTTCATTATTTCCTTTCTCTGGTCGCGCTCGAAATACGGCAGTGGAAAATAATCACGCCGGGTGGTAAATAGCTTTTGGCTCGCCGAAATAATTTAATTCCCGATTAACGATGTTATCTCGCCGGCTGGGCCAGATGATTTGCCAGCGCGATATTTTAGCGCGACCGGGAGTTCTCGATTCGCGCCGCCATCAGTTTCGCCGGTTGGAGTTTAACGTCTGTTTCGGTGGCCGCATTTCCGATTTTGATATACCGAGTCCCCCTTTTTTTCATTTTTAAGCCGGATATAAAAGTGCAATAGGATTTCGCTGCGCCGTCAAAAATAGCTGTTTGCGACCAAGCGATTTGTTTTTAATCCATTTTACAGCGTCAGTATTACATAGGCAAGGATTTATCCGTTGTGCTCGCATTAAAAACGGATGATCAATTAATTGAATTAAAAAAAGGAAAGCGTGCAAAAGACTGGGACATTTAATCAAAATAAAATGTCAATTGAGAAACGCTACCCGTAAATCACCAGTAAAGCAATATTACAACGTCTTCTCTGAAACAGCAACCACGCGATCAACGATCGTGGACAGCATCAAAATTCCGTCAATGTCAAACATCGTAGCCGACAGTGGCATTCACTACGGCATTCGACGTATTAAACCATACGTGTTAAACCGTAACGGTTGCAAACCACGGGCTCGTGAATTATTCCAAGCTCGACGTGCACAAATACGGGCGGGGGTGGGAATCAAATATCCTTGTCGTGAGCAATTTGTATGGTCCTGATGCCCCGACGTTTATAAGACGCCTGGAATTTTCGCCGTTGGAAACAATGCCTGTCGTGCGACGACGCTTCGGTCGCATTTTATTATGCGATTACGTACAGAAACGTTCCGGGGAATGGACGTAAATCTCGCTGATTTTCGGTGGCGGACAACACCGGGGTCTCTGTATTGCGACTGTCGGGGAATCAAGAGACACGCCGCACCGACAAATTAGTGTCTCGCGAGGTGTGCGCCAGTTAGTAGAAACGTGAAATACAAACGTGTTCTTTCTTCATCACAGAAGACAAAGACACGGTGTCAACGAAATAATTGGCATAGAAACAAGTCGCTGAATAAAAGCCTAGTTGTTCGAGGCTTTTCATGTTTCAGCGCACGTGACAATTAAGAGAAAAGACCATGATGCAGATATAGATTTCTAGAAAAACAGTTCTTTTTAAAATAGAGTCTTTATTGGTGATAATATTTAACTGCTTAAATATATAATTAACAATATTTGTATATAAATGAATAATTAAATTAATATAATTAACTATATCTTGCCTGTAAATGAATAAGATGCATCAATAGTAGTATGATTGACTGGTTATTAATATCTAACGATGGATGCGCCATGCACAACGAAAAAAATTTTTAATATTTTTATTTTTAAACAATTAAAATCGAAAACAGGCCAAATACGGTCATAGCAGATCTTAGTACCTACTCAATAATATTTTATGTGTGATTTTTCTAGTTCTTTAAACTAAAAAAAAATTTAAGTTTTAATATTTTAGTATCTTGTCGCTCGGGCGCGAGTTCATTTTCGTGTTCATGACACGTCAACAGAAAGCGATTCCCGGTATGTCATTTCTATGTCATCCTATATATACCTACACAAAAGACAAATGTCTTATCTGGCAGATTGTAAATCGCGCCCGCGAATATTCATGTGACGTCGCGATTTGCATTCATCATTGCCCGCTCGCGAATTATTAACACGAGGTCTCCTCGGCATCTGCCGATCGATATTAGCGAATTCTCTTGCCGGCGCTTACACGTCTCGCGAATTTCTCGAGTGCCGCACGACTATTCGCGCCCCCGCCCCCGAAGTTCCATAAAGAATCGACGCGCCCGGAGGAAATAGCTTTATCTTCCTGAAGGGATCGCGCCGCTAACCCAATCTCGCGCCAAATTCTACGACATTGTTTTTCATCGATCGCTAACATCAATTCGTGAACCTCTGATTTGCTTTGATTATTATATTGTTATTTAGTGTGTTAGAATATAATAAATTAAGCAAAAATTAGAAAATCTCTAATTGATTCTTAGTGCGTAATTTGATAGACGCACTGAAGAGGACCCAAACTAGGTTTAAAACGTTTGCGCCACTTATATGTATTATATAATTATTGTATTAATAGAATAAATAAATTACGCATCAATAACTCCGTTCGCTCTTATAGGATTTTATATATTTTTTATTTTATTGATATCTAACTGATTTCATTGAGCTTTTTCTTGCATCGGACGTGGTTTTACTAGATGTTGCCTTTATAAACATAAAGACTTTTGCTAGTTTTATTGTGAAGACATATAATGAGATATAGATAAATTTCAAAAAATATATGGAAGAGTTATATACAAATAAATCTTAATTACTTAAGATTATGGTTTTAAATCTTTTGTACCCGTACGTCTTCGTAGAAAAATTGACGAAAGTTTTATACGAAGTATAAAGTAATTTCTTTGCACACCGTGTATAAACATAATTTCATCTAAAATCCAAATTAAATTTTGATTATTCCGGCCTATTAGATATTAGGTCACTCTATTGGCTGTTTCGCCCTACTAGATTAAAACTGATAATGAGATATTAATTAATTGCATTAAAAATTTGTAATTATAATATACGCATCAGGCATTAATTAACTCGGTGGTAATTATTCTAACGCCGCAAATCAACGCCATTAATCAATAATAAGTTCAGCTTATTACCACGATAATGTCAATTAATTTCTCCTCGCGGAAATTGCGAAAGAAAAATCCAACTCGGGAAGAGATGCAAATAAACGTTCGTCGATTACACAAAATCTCGAGAAGTAAAGCGAGAAGATAAAGCTAACACCCGCAAGAAAGCGCTGCGGCGAGAAACGGCATCAATCTCTTTCTTTCTTCGCTCTTGCCCGCGCAGAGAGTGTACAAGGCTAATAATTTCTAAACCATCCTCGAACGATTCGGTGAAGCTGACCGTTTATCATCGCGGACACATTCGGAGCGGGAACAAAAGGGCGGTTTTCCGAAAGGGGGCCCGATGGCGACGGTGCCCGAGATCGGACGAAGAAGAGCAGTCGAGACCGGCGAAAATGCCGTGGAAATAATGCCGGGCGTGCGCGTCACCGCGCGTGAAATATGAAGCGAAGGGATTTATAACACGCGTCACTTCGTGGCCCGATTTGCCGTGTATGTAACGCGACGTAACTGCACTTTTTCGGGAACATTATACGCGCCGTTTCCCATTTTCCATTTCCCCCCCATCCCTTCCGTTGCGTGAATTTCGTTTCCGTCCATCTGGTTAATGCGATGCCTCTCGTCCGCGTAAAGCTGCTCGACACTGAAATCAATCCGATCGATATTGGTCTCGTTCGTGGTCGACGTAATTCGAGGTAGGTCGACGGTTTGCAATGTAGACCGAGTAAACCCGGTCCTATAATCTAACCTAACACGCGCGATATCTAAGTAAATATTTATCTAACAGGTCTGACATATTTGTGCAAGCTATTTTTCAAATTTTCTTATATCGAAGAACATATCAACATTTTCGCGATCTCGAAAAGAAATTTAATTATATACTGAAATCGTTGATATTATCCTCTGCATCTCTATTTTCTATAGCAAATCCCTATTACCTTTTATTTTATTTCAACGGAGAATGTAAGCGTTCTACCTTAATTTATTAGTAACTTTAAATAATTGCGGCTGATGAAGACTCAGTAGAGTCGAAACTTGTTTCGCCATATGTTTTGTTAATTCAAATTGACAAAAATTTTTTAAAAAAGTAAAAATATGTTTTACTAATATTAACACTTTATAATTATTTGCTCGTTTTTGGCCCTCTTATCTCGCACTCTTTATTAATCTTTTATTTTATTTCAGGAGTTTGTTCTAAGTCGATAAGAAACTCTAATAAGAAATCGTTGGCATCTTTTGCAAACGTAAGATAATAATTGTTGACGTCTAGTTTCAGAAGCTCTGGGAACGATTAGATTTAATCACACAGGTTTATGTATCGAGAAATGCATTTGGATCTAATATGAACTTATTAGTAGATTCGTCAAAAATTCTATTTTATATTTTTATATTTTTATACGTAGAAGACATCATGTAGAAATAAAGATAATGTTAGAATTACCTTGTTCCCGGTTGTAAGACCAATATATAACGAACTATCCCATATATGGTATTAGCTACTCGGATGTACATAAACTCGCTCACTATCCGCGGCAAACAGCCTCGCTAAAAATTGACTAGTTGCATGAACATCCTTTTCATCGGTGTACACGAAAGTTACTTCCCGTGCTGCCGCAGCTGATGCGAGCGACATGGGAACGGACGGCGGTGTGGGCGCAGCCCTTCGACGAGACAGATTAACATTGTCGATACGTCGTCGATGTCGATCAACGTCCGTGACACAGGAGCACATTTGTCGTATATCTGTTAGCGGGGTGGCGTTCCACTAACGGTATACGAGTTGCTCCGCATGAGGTTACAAGATGTATTTAGGCATAGGGATGTAACGCCATATCGATCGAAAAACTTATAAATCAAAAAAATGAACGGATTTTTTTATCACTTCAACACTTTCTGAGCAATATCAATCTATGTATTTTGCAGGATATAACAATGACAATGGATATTTCTGATAACCGACACGTGTGATAAATTTGAGAAATTCTTATGATATAATATAATAAATAGAAAATTGGTAACATTTTTTATTACCTATCTTTTATTTTAGTAATAAAAAGAGATTGAAAAGCCAGAGATATTAAATATAAAATATTCTATTAATTTCATAATATTCTATTAATTTCAAAATCTAGCAGAACTCATTCTTCGTATCTATAATATTAACTCGAGAAAGAAAGTTTGATTTGTCAATGATTTTGTACATTTAATTAGTCACTGCAAATTGATATATATCAATAACGCTGACTCGCAGAGATTTTCATTTATTACTTTGTGTCATTTGATAGTGTCATTGATGCTACGGATACGTTTTATGTTACGTGATTGGTTATCTATTGCTCCGACATATGTATATCGATGAAATTTTGAAACCAAGTGGTTCTATTTGGATACCAGCGCGACTCGCCTGAATAAACGTGGCGGCAAGTGAATTTAATCAAAATCATTGGTAAATATCAACTTGATTTCAACGCTCGCTATATAACTGCAATCGATGCCGCATTGACGAGTATCAACCATAATTCCGGCAAAAGCATGCGTAGCCCACGGATATGACGAGACTCGTTAGAAAGCTCTTTGCCTTCATTATTCTCCTCATTCGCCTTTTGTTCTCTTTTCCGCGATGGCCCTCTTCTCCTTTGAGCTAATAATGACGAACATGATCCACATTAGAAAAGCCCTCCCGCTTCGAGTGCGGCGCAGTCGAGTGCACTGCGGGTAAGCTTCCATCTCGTTCTTCGCTATTGCCAACGAGATACCATTAAAAACCGCCAGTTTTACGAGAGTTTGCATAGTTGGAAAAGTTCACCGTGTGCAAATGCCTTCTCGGCAAATATAGCTGCCAGAATAAAAAGCAATAGGTCAGAACAACCATGGATCACTGGAGAAGTGTAGACACGAGAAAAACAGATAATATCAACATGTATAATGTTTGCACACCTACAAAATAACTGTGGACTATAAAATTAATTATAAATTGTAGAAGTTTTATGGATATCAAATATAAATAAACATAAGCGCATAAAACTCTCGAAAATGTTACACTGTTAAATATAAATATAAAACTTAACTGTAGATTTTTAGTAGGATTAAACCACTATATCATACCGATAATTGCATTATAAAATCTAAAGTATGTCACAAAAATATTAGGATATAAGTTTATAAGTAAAATCTAATATATATATAATATATAACTAAAACTAAAATCACAAACACACAGTGTATACTTATTTCTAATACTATTATATCAAATATATTTTCCAATCGTAGCAAAAAAATAAGATAACAGAAAACTGAAACTAATGTGTATGTACATGTCGTATCAGTTTGAATCTTGTCATAAATGAAAAATAGTTCATTTTTAACGGGAAAGGAGCTCTTTGTGTCCGCAAAATGGCACAACAAAAATGCAATAAATGCTTCAGACGGGAAAGAGGATAAAGGATGAAAGGCAGATGCTTGCCATTGGCACGAAATGGGAGCGGATGAATTGATTCGTCCGTCCGGGACGATACTTGATCGATTATCGAAATAATGAACGCCAGTTTCCGCGACATGAAGAGCCCATTGCGGTGCATTCAGCGCCGGGAAGACTGCAGCGGGCTATTAATACGGTTGCATGCGCTTTTTTCTGTTACAGACCGGCCTCGTGAATGAACGCGAGATGGACGTCTGAATCGAAGCTGTCATGGCCCCGTTTCTATTGATCCTGCCGTTGCTGGCATCGCTGCGTTACCTGATACAGCCGATCGGTAAGCGATGCTCCTCTTCAACGTCCGCTCGCTGGGAAAATGCAGCGGCGTCGCGAAAAAGCGGGCACTGATGGCCACGTCGTGCAACTTGAATCCATCGCTTTCAGAAACCCCCTTAGGAAGCTCGGCGTTTGGTCGACTTGAGTCGATAATCAATTGACACGTTAAACAAATTACCGTGATTAACGATCATCCTCGCTCGCATTGCTCGAGCCAATAATAAAATCAGAATCGACAAGTACGGACACTTTTAAAACTCATGAATATGTGTATACATATAAAATCTCTTTCACAATATTTCTTAAAATAACAACAGTTACAATAAGAATTTTCAAGAATAATAAAATTGTCAATAATAATTACTTTAATACATAATCATACAAAAACTCCTTGCGATATTATGTAGTCCTATTTTTTGTACATTAGATTATGTGATTATAAGAATAAACATAATTTTAGTGCTCGTTAACGATCTAGAAACAATCTCCCTATTTACACGGTTAAATTACCACTTACGTATGTAATATCACTGAGGATATTAATGGAGAATGTGAATGATATCAAACGACTTTTGATAACTATCGAGATGCTTCCGCGATAGAGGATTTAGGCAACCCGATAGGCAACCCTTCGTATTCGTGGAAGCCGAACGGAACTTCGTTGTTTCCTATCCGCGATTTATGATCTTCGTGCGCTAACGAGTTCCTCTCTCATGTGATAAGAATCATCTCGATAACGGTTAATAGCTAAAACAAGGAGCAAAGAGAAGAAAGAAGGAAAGAAGATAAACGGGGGAACTAAGAATATCGACAGGCATATCATTTCCCGCTTTATCACTGCTCGAAAACGTAATTAACATACCATAAACCGATTCCTGATATCCCGATTAATGAGAAGAGAGAGAAACAGATACATATCTTTAAAAATTAATAACGCAATCGTAAAATATACGTGAATATTTGTATAGAATTCATTGTCACCATTTTTAAACTTTAAATTCTCTTTACTCTGTTTCGTTCATTATAATAAATCGTGCGATATTTATCGAAAGAGAAATCAAAGTTTGCATATAAAATACATTTTTTTAAATAATAATTTTTTTTATATAATAAAAATACAGAGGCATAAAAAACGTTTCAGGTATATGTATTTTATACAACTCGCACACGCACGTATTAGATTTTTTTGAAATATTTTATCTTGGATGTTAAAATGTTATAAAGCTGGCTGAAATTGTATTCTTATTGATTCATTGTGAATTTCTGCATTATTTCCGCGTTTCGCGCTCAAATTCAACGGACCGTAAAGCAAAAGTTTCGCGAATACAACCAGCCGAATTATACGCGTTAAACCGTGAAAACCATCAGTTCCATCTATTTTATTATTCTTTATGTATCTCACAGTTCATCGGGCGCGAACGAAAGCGGAAATACCGAATAGCGTGCCGCAACTTGCCCACTATATTACATTGTCTTGCTTACGTTAACACGGATTTATCGCCGCGCGCATATCCAGAACGAAACTTTAGCGCGCCTTAGCGCACGTTTTCGTGAATACACCGTGTATGAAAACCGCAACGAAAACAAACGCTTTTAGCCGCAAGACGTTGGTAGTTAATTTACGGTGCAAAGATCCTGGCGCTCGCATAAGACAGAGATACAAATCTTAGAGCATACCAGGGTCATTTGTCCGACGAGATGGCAGGACGCTAGTCAAATAACGCTATCAAATGTATCTACCATGTCTGATGTGTTTAATGATAACAGGATATTTTATTTAAACGTCGCAAAAAATTTTACGTAGCCATTATCGCAGAATTCTGTATTATTATTGCAACATTAGCAATTTTGCTAATATCAGTGATTTATATAAAATATATTTTAATGTATGATAATATGCGTTCACAATTTTGGATCTGTGAGTCGTAGTTTTGTAGATACGGCTGTTAAAGAGTTAATGTTCGATTATATTTGGTAAGCTCGAACGTTCCATGTCATTTAACTCAGTACGAAGATAACGTTCCACATCTTTCATTGAGAATCCCGCTGGCTCGATAAAGAAAAATTCTTTTATAACGTTGTATCGGATGTCCGGAACAAATCGATCCTCGATGCTACACGGGAGGCTTCAATTCGCACGCGTCAGGATGGTTGCAGGATGCAGCCGGACCTGGTCCTTACCATGATAATGCATGATGCTACGGCGCGGCGGTAGCCGAGGAGAAATACGAGAGGGGCCAACACAACTTATTGCATCCGCAGATGCGATCCCATCTGAAGAGAGAACGGTCCGCCGGGGGTGGGAGCGATGCGATGGAACTGCAAAATTCCGGCGCAGCGTGCGCCTCATTTCAGACGTCGACGTCTAAATCGTAACTCCCCATATGTACGGTATTCCCTGGGAATGTCCATTCTTTAGTAGGTCATATCCCTCGACTACGTTTCTAGATCTTGCGGTGCCCTGTTACAAGTTGGCATTACACGTACATTCTCCACTAGCGTACGAACCGTGCGGTATGCATACCGTATATGTCACTCACGCATGCTTTTCCATTGGTTTAGGAAAAGTTTGATTTATAAAATTATCCGAGGTCTGTGAAGTTAAAGAATAATGAGTGACAAACGATTTCAATATGTAATTTAAAGGAAACGCAGTCAAAATTGTTCTTAGTGACAATTGCTCGTTTTTTTATTTTGTTTATAACTCTGTTTTGCGGGGTGGACAAACGAAAATGTTGGGTAGACAAAAGTGAACAAACGAATGCCATTGGCATTTTATAAAAATTCGCGTTTTGAGGTGCTAACTTCACACATACCTAATTATCCGCCATAAAAAGACATTTTAAAATTTTACATCAAAGAGAAATTTTCCTCCTTGATAAATAAATCTATAAAAGGGAAATATTTCTATCTAGATATTCCAAAAAATAAAGCTATATCTTATAAAATGTAATCAAATTTTAAATTTGGATTTTATACTTATTAATAGTCCACATTTGTCCGAATAAAATGTTATATCTATAGATAATGATAGTTGGCTGTTTAAAGAGAGAAATAGAAATATATCCAATTTATACTAAAGCATTGTGCAAAACACTCAAAATATATATTTATATCATAAAATCGAGTTAGAAAAAAAAATAAATTTATCACGAGCGAAGAACATCTATTAATCGTCTAAAAATACGCATACAACGTGATTGAACGTCTTATGTTAACAATCAAGAGCAACGTCAAGTTGCTTTACGTTGTCTAATAAAATCGTAGCATCACGAAATAAGAGAGGAGAAGCAGCCAGACGTAAAAAGCATCATTTCCGACAAAGTGGCAGCAACGGAAGCGTGCGCGAGTAAACGAAACTGTCGTCGTTGCTTTAACTGCAGCATAGTGCGATAATGACGAGTAAACTTAGTTTGTAGTCAGCCCTGCGAGACCGAATATATTCTATTGTTAGTTTCAGTATTTACCAAAAGAATAGCAGCAAATCACTATTTGACCTGATTCTGAGAAATACAAAAATCGTTCAGTTTTGACGAAGATATAAAAATATATTCACATTCTTTTTTGAGAGAGAGAGATTTTTTAATTTCCACACTTTAATATATCATTTTATTATTATTTATCGTAATTAAGAAACTGCCATTTTTTGCCGCTGACAATAAGAAGTCTCATAAGAATAAAACAGCAACACAAAGAGAAATCATGGATGACACTTGATTCTTTCAAACTGCGAATTGGAATTTAACGAAAAAGTCCAATAGATAATAATTCTAGAACATTATTTTTTTTACTGCGATCTTACAATTAATATTCTATTAACAATGTATTAATAGCATTTTCAGTTGACAAATTTGAAACATCTTAATTATGTCTTAATTATTCCATAATAAAACAGTGAAATTGATATCAATTATATTAACAAATTATCTCTAACAATAAGTAACTGTCACCGCGCCAGCAATGCGCTTTTTATGCATAGAAACCGGTAAGAGTTAATTACTGCAGAGCACGTAGCGGTTTCTTTTCTACAAATGGTTACAGTCGATAATAGGACTTGCGCTGATTAGGAACAAAACCGCAACGAACATTTCAGTCTCACGAAAAAATTTCAACGTATAAATTATTCGAATTCTGACTGTAAAATTTGATAAATCATTAAATTCAAGATTATATCCATAGTAGCACATTACATAAATATTATATATTATCTTTTATAATGTTATAAAATTACCTGGCAAATAGCAAATTGTTTCATCAAACAAAACGCATCACTAATTTAGTTTGATAATTTGTTTAATATCAAAATGAGCTCCGATGTTTATCACTGATTTAGTACATGCATATTAATAACGTTTAAAATAAACATTATTTATTAATTTTCAATAATAATCCTTATTAATTAAATGTTGAATTGTTCAGATTCACAATAAAAACTTAAAGTTTTACACTTTTCCTGGCTAATATTTCATTCTTTGAAATTCCTAATTATTACATTATCTGAGAACGAAATAAGCAGCATTTTTTAGCTTGACATTTTTAATCGAGTAAAAGTAGAAAATATTTAGAGAATATGCTCCAGACTATATATAAACACATTCATTCATTCTTAAGCAGCGATATCTCGTAATAAATCACGAAGCATATATTTTTAGCACACAACGAACTTATTTTCTTAAATGTTAATTGTTTATTTAATGATAATTATTAATGAATTTCTGTCTAGACAGTTATTTTCTCTCAAAATATTTGTAATACGCCATGCACATTTATAATTTCTTATTCAATTTCCTCGATTTTAAAATCTTATACATTTACGAATTAACGTATACATTACCAGATTTATTTCAAAATTTTGAAAATTTTTTTAATTTCTCCAAATTTCAATCTTCTAATCTTTCAGAAGATCTAATTTTCGCACATTTATTATTAATTAGTGATATATCTGTGCGTGAATCTGAATGAAATTTCGTATTGAGATGTTCATATCGAAATGCGTGCGCTTTCAGACTTTACATTTATGTATGCACGCGCGCATCGATGTTGGGCGAAAAGAAACATTAAATTCGAATGTCCGGAAATTAAATAATATCGATCTCCGTCGCGTTCGCGTGCAAATGGAGCACGTGCTCTACAAGCAGAGCGGACATGCGATCCCAGTCGTATAGCAACGTCCGAGAATTTAATATCCCGCTAATTGCGAATATATTGTAAGAGAAGCAAGGGGGAATAGGAGGAAACGATATCGAATCCTGCCGTCGCAACCTTTTAATCGCGGCACAATTTAAAATAGCATCACGGTGTTTTGATTGCATCGCGTTCCAACCTACCGACGCATCTATCTGATGCAAAAATATTCGTTTCCGATACAGCTATAAACAATAACAACTTCTATTGATGTAATCAAGTGCTAACGATAAGACGAAACAATATATTTGGAAACGATTAACTGCAGTACTCGCGTTATACGTTCGTAATGCAATGTGCTCATGGAAGATTACATAAAATTAATATTTTTGCAACTGATGGTAATTTCTTCATCTTCCTAAAACTGGAAGTCGCGCGAACACATCGGACTTAAATCTATAATTGATTGCCGCAGAATTATGTCGTTAAAATAAAAATAAAAATTATAAAATTAGTTTTAAAATATCGTATTTGTAATTACTTGTTTAAAATTGAAGAAAATTTACCTGGAATCAATTTATCTGTTACAAATTATGAATATGGAGAATGTTAAAATTAAAAAAAACTTTTAAAATTTATTACATATAGTTTTTTTTAGTTTTATTAACTTGAGCACTTTTATATAAAAATAAAGTTAAAAATTCATAAAACTGTTAAAACTCATTTTGATTAATTTGAACTTAAAATATAAAAAAAACATACTACTATACATCAGCGGCAACCAGCTATAGATTTTAAAAAGACATTACATTAGCGGCTGCGAATGTGTTAAGAAAGAAAGAAAAAAATGGAAATGGAGAAAGGAAAAGAGAGAAGAAAAAGATATATAAATTTTTTAAAATAAGTATCATCTTCTCTTTTTTTATATCGTATTCTTATTTAATTCATATTTTATATTTACTCTAACTTAATTCCGTTTAATTTACTATTGAGAAATGGAGATTGTTTACGCGATATCGAGTCTCATATGAATACATAGTACATAGTCTCAAAACACCGATATCGGATAATATATTTAAAAATCTACTCAGGCTACCTTAATCGCCGAATATTTGGTAAGCGCAAACTGTGTGCGAAGGCCCGTGCAAAAATTTTTCGCGAACGAACGCCGCCGGCGTTCTGAACCTGTCGAACAGAACACAGCATCTGTACTATGTTGCATATATCGGTACGCACCTATATTTAACCATCAATTTATCGGATAGGTGTTCTGACGAAATCCTCGCTCTGACAAATTTCGCAAGCATAATTTTATTCGTCGGGTCGATTAAAACGCCTGAATTTTCTAGCGAAACATTTCAGCCCGGAAGCATGAACAGACAAGAATATTATCTTTTAAATAACAACTCGGTATTGAGATTTTATCGCACGAAATTGTAGTTGCGTGACGCTTTTTCCATTCAAATATTCTTATAATATTAAAATGTTCTATATTATTATATAAATTTTATACGTTGCAAGAAATGTGTACACATTGTGTATAAAATATAACGCATCATACATCTGTATAAGAATTGTGATAAGAAAGATACTAGAAAAATTGATCTCAAAAATTTATCAAAGAGACTAATTCTAAAATATCTTTAGATAGTTCTGAGATATTTTGTTATATATGTTTGACTATGTCCGCATATTCAAGCGCTTTATGATGGCCAATTTGAAAATATACTGTCCTAGATTTCTGCCAAATTTAAATAAGACAGGTGGACAAATCAGTCATCTCTCAAATTAGTGGTTCATCCAAAATGGCATTATCCTAAATGTTAGCAGCCTACATACGAGATTGATAGCAAAACGACGTGACAGTATTAAGGATCGTATTAAAAATCGCTCCGTCTAAATAGACCTTTACGCTGACGGCTCTGCCATGCACACGACGAGACCTTTGTGCGATGGTGGTCAAAGCCCTTTCGCTATCGATCGTGTCCGCTCTATCGTGAATAGTTGGCAACTTTAGCCGTTGAAGTTGATCAATCGAGCGATAGCCACGACGGCGGCGTGCAGATGTATTAATACATACGAAACCGTTTAATAGCAGATCAGGCGATCGTTCCTCCTAAAATAAGCTCAGTCGTAATAACTTTGCAATTTATTAAAATAACGCAATTTATTAAAATATATGTTTATCCATGCAGCACAGAACATTCCAGCAATGTTACAGTAACCATACAACGTTCCTGTGATATCCCTGGAATGTCGCAATGTTGCTGCAATATTGCTGGAATGTTCCGTGCTACATGTGATAATAATCTTCTTAATCGCAACGCGTAAGCTAATGATGATTTTATTATTAGCATTAGCGCCTTCTTAACCCCAACAACGTTCAGTGATCCGACGTCCGCGTTTATTGTTTTCGTAAATATTAAAAGTTCGTGGGACGCTCATGGGATAAGTCCCGGGTTGGGTTATCTATGTAAAATGCGCACACAATGCACGTCCACGTTTGCCTGGGAACTGTTCGCGAGCCCGACAAGTAACTTCGTGCGATTATTCGCGCGTATCCCACGTCGCCACGTGTAAAGTACCAACGATCGTAATTAAAGCGCGAGCGGATGATTAATCGCCCGATACGGAATCGCGAGACGAAATCTTGACGCGCAACGTAACCCGGCCCTTCCATCGCCCGCACCCTTCACCCGTTCTCTCCACCTCGCCCGCTGTCGTATTCGAAATGCAACCCCCGGCGTCGGTTGCAACTGGGTCGTCGGCAATTACGCTAGTCATTCACTCGGCTATGCGGAGATAAGGGGAGGGGAAAGGAGACAAGGGATTATTGCGGTGGGTACGGAATTTAAGATTCGCCGTGCATGTGCAAGCCGCGAGAGGGTTGTTTCCGTTCTTCTTCGTCGATGTCACCCTTTCGACTGCGGTATTACTACATCCGGGTTGCTATCCCGGATTGCGTTTCTCTCTTCGCAGCTCGTTAAAATTTTACACTAATCTGTCACAATTACGAGAGAAATGATTGCTTCAAGATTAGGATTTTAGAATTAGTACAACGATAGTCTACTTAGCACAATGACATTTCGTGGATTGTTCGAAAATTCTTGGGACATTCGCGTATTTTACTAAACGATACGACAATAGTCGGAATATCTATACGTTAACAATGAACGAATGAGATTATAAATGAGACCTTGAAGTGTTTTTAGAAAAAGATATTTGTGGACTCTATAAGTAAAATTGACTGCAATAATGTCTTGCATTCGAAATAGAAATATCCACGTGAAATATTTTTGGAATTACATTGATCTCGATTTACTGTTCATTATAATGGTGAATTAGCAGACAATTTAAATTATTTAAATCATGTCTTATTTTGGATTTTATTAAAAAGAATATTATTTCTATCTTTAATTACTAATTCTATTCAACGTCATTTCTATTTTTGTATAAATATCGTGTATCTCAAAAATCAGTCGTGCGCAACAGAATTATAATAAGTCAGTTTGAAAGAAATATATACATAAGAGAAGAGAGAGAAAATATTCCTTTACATATTAATAATATTCCGACTAATATTAACTGATAATAACTTTACACTGCAAATCCAAGCGTGTTATTTTAGCTGAAGCTCTTCTTACACATTTTTGCCGTTTTAAATTACGTCATTTAAGACGATTAAATGTATTAATTTTTAATTTAATACGATTAAACGTGTTAAATGACGTAACTTAAAACGGCAAGGAACATGTAAAAGAAACTTCAGTCAAAGGTGTCATTTTTAGATGTTTAGGCGTGTAAAAATAACACGTTTGGATTTGCAGTGTATTTATTTGATAACTTATAATTAATCGTAATTGAATGATAAAAAATAAACGTCATTTGCGGCATCTGGGGCATATCGCTTTTCATGTTCATATATACGCTTCACTAGCGATGTTGACCGCATACAGAGTCAGACGACGCAAACCTGTTGACAAGCAACCAGGAGCAACACCTGTGACATCAGAATCCGTGTAATAATCTGTCGTTCTATATCAGGGAGCAACATCGTCAACTTGATACATACGTGAAGCATAAAATACATCTACACGTATATTCCGAAGCTCAAACCTGGATCCGAAGATATTACTGAGATTATGTGACAATTCCAGAATATAGATGTCTCTAGGGAATAGAAATAAAAGAATTAACTTTCTAGGATATTAAGCGTGCATAAATGAAACATATTCGCACACAAACACACACACACGTCGTAATAAATACAAAAGATATTTTGAATACGTTTATTTAATATTTTATATGTTAAGCATTTTTATTATTATTATCAAAATGCTTTCTTTTCTTAGTAATAATGCAGATAATGATATAAAGTGAATATGACACTTTTAATTTTTTTTATATGCATAATGTGACGTAATTACGGTATGCATATAAATAAATAATAATGATATTAAAAAAGAATAATATATTAAAATTATTATCAAAAAAATTTAAAATAGAAAAAATTCACGTTACATTTACATCCATTTTCTCGTCATTTTTTAAATTTTGATATATTTGACAGTTTTATTTTTCTTTTAAAAAATGATTTATAGTTCCTAATACATTTCTTTCTTTCAAAGTAACTTTAACAATTAATATCTAAAACCATAAAAGAAAAATAAATAATGTCCTATTTTTATTCTAAAAAACCTTGAACCAAAAAAAACTTGTATCGCTATCCTTAATGGTTTTTGAGAAAGTAGCTTATAACGTTTTGCACAGACTCTCATACACAAAATCTCTTAATCTATGAAAATCCCTCGATTCATGCTACAACATTACCGTTGATGTTCTACGCAAAATTTTCGCTTGATATCTTTCGATTTACGACATGGGTCGAAGTTAGATCGGACAGGTCCGACAAGCAAAGTTTCGACACACCCGTGTACGGGAAAGCTTGGTAATCTCGTAGAAGAGGATATACAACGGAATACTTCGCGGGCTGTCATATTATCGTTTCTGCATATGCATAAGCGCAACGGCGATGTAATGCAGCGTGTATATCTAAAAGCGCTTCGTACTTTCTGAACACGCAGCGCTCAACACGGCAATTTCCAATAACATCAGCTATTCTGTATTCGTGGTACACTTCTGGAATTACCCACACGAGAGTAATTACCCTACACTGAAAAAAAGGTTTGGTGAAATAGCTTCAACTAAACGATTTTAGTGATTATGACGAAATATTTGTTAACATTAACCAAATTTGTTAACATTAACCAAATTATTTCGTCATAATCACTAAAATCGTTTAGTTGAAGCTATTTCACCAAGCCTTGGTTATTATAACCAAGCCTTTTTTTCAGTGTATATTAGTACGCTCGTGTCGCGGTACTAATATAAGATAATTTTAAAATGACAATTAAAGACCATTTTCGTCCGTACGGTTTCTCCGCAAAATCGGTTAACAACGTCAACATCGATTAACACATTATTATTAGAGAAGACAAGTTCGAATTAGCTTTCGTAATATGCGTAAAAATTTTACAAAATATCAAGAGACACGGTAGTGTCTCGCGCCAAGTATACGCGCAGCGAGACCGTCCCGTATCTATTTACGCGAACCGGCGAGTTGTACGAATATACTCCGAACCATCGCTGTTCTTCTTTCCTTTCTCAAACCCGACCGAAACCGTGCGAAAAATACATCACACAAAAGATTTATCCTCGAGCTATTCGTCGTCTCCTACGGTATGTCACAACCGACAGAATCACATTTTCGGAATACTTTATCATTGCGACGTACGTAGCGCGCCGGTGCGGTCGTAGGCATTGTCCAATATACATTCCGAATGAGCCTGCCGGCGCTTTCCACGGGGAGACCGCCTGCCCCACGACGCGATAATATTTTTAACACATTCGGTCATAAAAATTCCGTCTAGCGCCGGCGCTCGACGCGAATATCTCGATCCCGCGGTGCCGTTCGGCCGCAGCACCGGCAACCCACGTCAACCACCGTATAATATTCTCTCGGATCGACGCAATTCGCTTTGCGACGTGCTTCGATGCTCGCGCAAAGTCGTTACACATATAAACCTGCGTTAACCGGCCCGGAAGCGACCAGCGGCCGAAGCAAACCTGCGCGAGTTACCTGCGAGACCGACGATGCGTGGACGAACGCATCGCCATTGTTGTCCTTGGGAAGCAATCCGCGATGCAAATCGCGAGACAACCGACCGAATTTCCGCGGGACTGGACTAGACGCAATCGCGAAAAAGTACGGAACGACGAGCGCCGGAAGGTGGATGCAGAAAATCGATTCACAATGGAGAAACTTTAGCTGTTCCCAAGTGGAACACGGGACGGACTTACGATACTTATCCACTTACCTTTGCCGATTCATTCTCGTGCTCGTTCAATTCCATTCGCGTCTTGACACTCGTGTATTAAAGTCGATTCGAGTAACCAGGAAGTCACGGGCGACCGAACGAGATGGATATCGTGAATATCGATAAGTGAAGCGACAGGTCATCTTCCGGAGGAAACAAAGTGTCGATGAAGGGATAATCAACGTTCTCTTATCCAAATATGGTGCAGTCTTTTAAAGTCTTTTTATGATTTCGCGTTTAGTCGCCTGACAATCGATAACAGATATCATCAAATTCATCATATGATCAAGTATTCGTCATCCTTTTTTAACAATGTGTAATCAACGAGATAAGATGTGGTGAAAAGTTGTGCGTCTGCTTTCTGTGCCAAAGATCCAGGTTCAAACCTAGAACATATCAAATTTTTAATTGATCACCATCTCTCGGAAGGCAATGGCAAACCACTGAGAGTATCTTTGCCAAGAAAATCACCATGGAGCACCATGGTGATCACTACACATCGTTTACGATGTTGGACTAAGAAGAAGAAGAAGAATCAACGAGATGTAATTCAAATTTCTTGGTCCATAAGGATTTCATTTCTATAAAAATTTTGCGATTTAAGATCAACGCAGTTAAACTATACCTGATATAGGTTCAATTTTTCAACAAGCCGAATAATATACAGAGGATGAACAAAATAATGTGAACACAAATGAGAAATATACTATTAATTTTATTAATAAGAGAGTAGCCCACCCCCATTTGCCTTTAATATAAAATATAAAATCTATCTTTGTTGGAATAGAACCATACAATGCTTGAGTCACTAATGGAATGCTCTGCCATTCTTCTAGCAGAACATCTTCCAATTGCTTAAGAGACGGAGGAGGAAATTTGCTTTTCGTTCTATTTTCCAAAACTGCCTTCTGCTCTCTAAAACTTCAACATCTTTCTTGGCCAACACAATCGCCTGATTTGAATATCGTCGAACTATAGTGAGCAGTTTTGAAGAACAGAGTGAGAAGCAGATTTTTTTGTACCGAGCGGTATTTTTGGCTATTCCCATCTTTCAGATTAATATTCTATTTCTTGAGTAAAAGATACATTTTTGAAATTTTTTACCTCTTTATTAACTCATAATACATAAAAAGTCAAACAATTTCAAGATCCCATCTTTTATGCAAAAATATTTATATTAATCTAAAAAAATGAGAACGATCATATATGACTACTCGGTACTTCTAGTGTTAAGCAAATCTGTCCCCTCTCTTTCCCTTCAAGGGAATAAAAGATTATTTAAGCATTGTACGATTCTATTTCAACAAGGATAAAATCTATATTAAAAACAAATGATGGGCCAACCTCTCATTATAAAACAAGTGGATTTCAAGTAGTGTACTTGTCCATCCCCTGTATATTTCAGCAAATTCCTCCTCGTCATCAGCATCCTCCGATATCAACGACGCGGGCCGATATTTGATACGTGCTTTATGTTCATAATGCTACGATATTACGCTCGCAATGCGACGAGATATCGCAACCATTATAAATGCCCATTATAAATATTCGATCGATAGCGCGTCCGTTATCGCGCTAACATACAAATGACCGTTCGCCCGGCATTTTAATACGCTGTTACGGATTACAACGCTGAGATTGCTGCGAGCGGCGTCGATGTAATTTCCTCTCGTCTCTTTATTCATTGTTTGTAGCGTGCGGGAAAGCGAATCGAAGTGCGCGCGATCGAATGGATGTACGCAATACGCGACGCGGCCATTACCGATTCGGTCGACTCTAATCTGAACTAATCATACACATGTATGGTAACGTAATCTCCAATATCCTCGGTCTATATTGAATGTAGGTGTAAACGCCAGAGGGAAAGCCAGTACCTCCACGCTTTAATACAAACACGTGCGCGCTGACTGCTCATATGACTTCTTGTAATAATGAAGAGGTAAATGCAGATATTGGTGACCTAACATTAAACAAGTGAGACCGCAGGCCGCCTGACCAGTTAAAATTTAACCCGCTAATTGTAATTTCCAACGCCGAGCGCTTGGCGATCAAGCCACGCGTTAAATTTGTTGAGGCAAGATCGTGTATTTAAGAGACGGGAAAAAGGTTCTATTAAAATCTTTTAATATCTTTAAAACATCATTTTTTCACTAAAATCACTTTGATACGAACTAACGCAAAGCTTTCGTTAAAAGTACAAATTTAAATTGCATTAAAAATGTGTATCTTCTTGCTGAAGAGAAATCATTGTAAAATCTGACCCGCTGCATGATAAAGCACATGGTAATTGCGCGATACTGATATTCATTAACAATGAAATTTTAGTGAAACATACACACTCGCACCCAGATCGTACTTATTTGTGGACGTTACATCTCGGATTATATTTGGAATGTATTCAAATTATATTATAATTTCAACGAATAAAACAAATAGCATGTGTCAAGTTCCGAGTATTATATAGGAATAGGTGCGTTTAAAAATAAGCCATTATTATTTGCGCGTTACTAAATACGATAATTATATTAATCATCCTTTTACGCAATAATCATTTTCCGTTTATTCGAACGTTATGAAATTCGAAGCGACGTCCAATGGAAAGATGTTCGCTGATTATATAACGCGTTATTGGAATTTATTATTTATATAATGATGGGAGAGCAAAATGTTAAAAATATCAATTTTCTGAGTATAGAGAAATATATTTTATCAATATATGATCGATACACGATTATGTTACCTATACGATAAGAGTTTTATTTTATTATGAAAAGTAGAATTATTTCTGTAATCGTGCAGACATGTAAAAAGGATTCTTTAAATCCTTTTCCAATATTTTATAACGCAGATTTTGAATATCTTTAACACATCTTTAATTATTGAATAACTTTGTAAATTTAGTAGGTAATAAATTTTTATCAAATAATATTCATTTTTATACTCTCAAAAATTATTAGGACACTCTATATTCTTGACCTCTCCACTTCAAAATCTATTTCCAACTGCAAGCTCTACGTGAACTTTTATCAAATTCTCTTGTTAACGAATGTCCAATTGACCACCCATCATCTTTAAAACTAATAGCTCGTTAAAACTAAAAACGATTTGACAGCCATCTGCAGCTAATGAATATAGAACAGGAGAATTAAGAGATTGCTAAAGATTTAACGAACATTGTTTGATTGAAGATGGAAATCTCTTTTTTTCTCTCTTCTCTCTCTTCTTCTCTCGATCTAATTTATAAAACTGTCACCGAAATCTGAATTAATATTTTTTATTAATCTTTTAAATCATTTTAAGTACACAAATAATAAAATTTTAAAAGTAGATCTTCGTAAATTGTTTCCTAAAAATGAAACGTGTAAAGTTTCTCTATACCGAATTTTTATAGACGGCGCAATCGAACGAGGCGGATCGACAAAGGAGAGCGACCTAGTTGACCCCCGTGCGAGGCCGAAATTCATCAAGGATGTTTTAGCGCAAACCGGCGGAAACGCGCTGCTGCCCTGCCAATTCCACAGTCCTGGAATAGTAAGTATATATGACCGCCGATACGCAAATATGTACGTTTAATATAGATACACGCGCCGAACAGCGCGCGTGTATCGCCATCGTGCAATGTACATGCATTATACGCGATACACATGATGGGAATTCGGCTTGTGTGTAGTCGTATCGTGTGCGTATACAGAACTATGCGACATATGTTATTTATCTGTCACAGACCACGTTGCACCCCACGGTACACGTAAGTGCGAGCCTATAAGTACAACAGATATGCCCAGTACTCGTGCAATGAATTAATTATGAATAGCTTCGACAGTTTTCGGTAATAATTTACAAAGCTTTTTATTGTCGAATAATAGATTTCATTAACTCGAAAAGTCTATAACGTATCTGCGGAAATAAATAAATGTATTATCATACTTTTAATGGATGAATTAACAAATGCAGTAACATATCGATCTCACAATTGATCTCCCGTGGTTCTTTCCACTTTCAATGATTTGCGGAATATCGTACATTATACACAAAAATTTTTAATGTACAAATAACTCTCCAATTATCTATTTTAAATACAATTATACAATAAGAATACTTCGACATGACTTATACAAAAAAAAAAACGATTTCAATTTCCGAATTAAATGTACAGGACTCTAATTATACTAAATTAAGATTCCTTCAAAAATATATCGTCTGCCAGACTGGCAGTCTTCCGTCGTGCCCCGCGGGAAGTACAAATTTTCGCGTGCAATTTCGTTCCTCCGGAAACAGGTCGAGTACAGGGTGGTTTGTCTGTAGGGAGGAAAGCTGGAGTTCTCGGCGCACCGACCGCTCGTGGTTGACGCTCTTGCAACATTAATGCCGCGAAATTGCATCCTAGTTGGAGGAGGGGCCGCTCTTTCTTCCACTTTATCCCCTCGCTCATCTCTCGCGATGACCTGACGAGAATCAGGCCGATTACGATATACAATAATGGCCGTAACGCTGCGGACGGATCGCTGCGGATTACGAGAGTCTTCGGAAGATCGATATCTGTTACCGATATTATGTCACATGGACGAGATTATTAAAAATGTAGCAAGGATTCTGCAAGATTGTAAAAAAAAAACATAAAATGTATTGATAAAATGATTTAGTAAAAATCAGAAGCTTGATTAAGCCAGATTTTTCATAAAGATTCCAGCAAAGATTTTTAATTTTTGATTGTTTATAAATCAGAAATTATCGATGCTGTAACAGTAATTGTAATTTTAGTAAGATCTCTAATATGTATATTTAAGAGAAAAAGCACGGTCTCTAAAATTCTCTGAGATGTAGGACGTTTGTAGAACGCCTTGACAAACTTCAAGTATAACTTTTGACATATTAAAGCAGAGTAAAATGACTTGTGTGAAGTTAGCCCCCCAATATCGAAAAATCAAAAATTTTTCTTTTTGCAAACGTGTGCCCATCGTTTGCCCACGAATGTCCCGTTGGAATTTTTGTTTGCCCCCCTCTAGTTCAAAAGTTATAAGCAATTTAATTTTGGGGGGGGGGCAACTTCATACTGACCCCCCAATGTTGAAAAATCAAAAAATTTCTTTTTGCAAACGTTTGTCCATCGTTTGTCCACGAATGCCCTGTTGGAATTTTTGTTTCATGGGCAAACGTTTGCAAAAAGAAAATTTTAGATTTTTCGACATTGGGTGACCAACTTCACACAGGTAGTAAAATGAGAGAATATAAAAGTGTAGCGCGAACATCCTTGTGATTGCCTGCATAATGCCACGGCAATCGCGATGCACCTTGCAATTCCGTTTGGAAATTTCGTTCGCGAGGCTTGCGGCTTAAATGGAATATCTGTGCTTATAATATAGCAAACAAAAGAGCGATTAGACCTGTGGCTGGCGGCCACACTGGCGGCCACGGTTATACTTCACAAGAAATCTTGGGAGCTTTGTGCAAAAACACTATTTGATGCATAACAGCGGCGAAGCCGAATCAAAACCAGAAGCTACCTGCTTGCAAAAGCAACAATAGCTATCACATGCAATATTTTCTTAAAGCTTGATAATAAAAAGTAGCAGTCGGTATTTATACACGTATCTTTCTATCGAGGTATTCATAAACATTTTCATGAGCACGATGGACTTTTGCGATCCGTCATAGGGCAATCAATAGATGATACGACCCAGTTTATTCCGATCTCTTTTCTCGCGCCGTTTGCGAACGCGGACAATTAGAGAGAGCCGAATTTAATGATAACCGTCAGCGCGTCAACAGAAATGTCGCCGTGTAATTGTCAGTGCAGCCACTGTCGGCCGATCACAATTAGATCTGCCTGCAGGGTAAACTCAACAGCTATGTCGATCCGACGCGGTTAGCCGTTTGTCAGAGGTCGTCAAACTGCCGCGGTCGCGGCAGGAAAAAAAGGGGGAGAGATCCGAATTAATTCCCTCTGCTTCCCCGACGATGAATCTACGCGCCCGGCCGTTGTTCCGGCGAAATAACGCAGGAACAATTAATACGATCGGAATTTGTTCGGAAGTTAAAAATCGGGCCAACCGTTTATACGAGACGAGAGCAAATGATTGAAGAGAGCACGCGAGCAATCTGTAACGCCCCTCGTCTATCCGTCGGACAAGGATAGATTACTGCGGTAATCAATTTTGCCTGAAAGGGCTCGATATCATACACACGTCGCAACAAAATAATGAGATCGCCGCATCGAAATTCGCTGGCGATCGCGCGTAACCAAGTAATAACTCTCGATTAAAACGTGTTAAATTGTCAAGAAATGAAGCCCGATTATACATCGGGCGATTTGATTGAATTGATTGCTCATGTATCTGCCATTAATCTCGTGAAATTATATTTCTATTATTCATTTATCTGCATTTTGCTGTAATATACAGGGGAGAAGATGGTATTACGGAACATCCCATTTTGCTTTTAATATCCTACCAATTTCCAGCATCAATAAATGTATTTAACGATACGTATTAATCGGTAGAAAATTTAACAGGACAGCGCAGTGAAACTAATGGATAAAGTAATAAGAGAAAATGCTGTGAAAATTTTATTTCAAGTAAAATTTGCGGAAAATATTTCAAAAATAATTTGCTGATAATACGAAATCGTATGTAGCGTAATTCAATAAAACAGTTAACCGATTATATAAAATTTATTTTTTAATAAAAATTGTCACAAGAAAAAGGAATTAATTTCATTATGCTGCTCATGTATAAAAAGGATATTGTATTATTGCTAATCTCGATTCTCATGTCTCACGTGCCGGAGCCAGGTGGTATAACCGCGATCGATGAGGCACGACAAAAAGCTAACAAGAAGGGAATGAAAAGTAGATACCACTGGAATGACAATGCCATTCCTGCGGTCTTTGAAGTGCCAAATTCCGGCACTTCATTCGACGCCAGCGAGGAAATTGCATGAGAGAATTGCGTTTCCTTTGTCCTTTAAACCAAAGGGTATCGCGAGTTGCCTTTGACCTGTCGTTGACCATTACCATTCAGGCACAGGATATGTCCAATTGAGTGCCCGCTCCTGTTCGCTGTTGTGACAAGTCTCGCGCCCACTCGTGGTCGGCGAATTATGTCTGCATATTACATTATACGTTATACGATATGCGTATAATGTATGTTACATAATGTATAATATATTTTTAATATAATACTATAAATATCATAAACATTATGTTATAATTAATAAAAAGTGTAATATGAATAAAAATATTAGACAATATAAAATATAAGATACTTTTAAAAATTGTTTCTATATTTTAATTCATTCTATATTTTAATTCATTGGAAAATAAAAGTTTAAAATTACAGGATAATCATCGTTTGCCACAATTATGTTAAATGTAACTTTAAATTATTTGCTATGTTTTATAGCTTTACTTAAATAAAAGTATTACTATGCTCTTTATTATTATGTATAAAACATAAATCTTATTGGGAGATTTTTTACTGTACGGAAGCAATATACAACAGTTAAAAAAATTTTTTATATCGAAACATTAATAAAAAATCTTTAAACAAGTAATATTTAAAATAAAAAATAATTAGAAAGAATACTTTTCACTATTTGAGAAATGGATTTCTAATAAAATCTTATTTTATTTTATAAATAACAGGATATCTGATATTATAAAATTTTACAATTTTATAAAATATAACAATACGGATCATAAAGCTTTAAAGGTTTAAAGAAAAAAATAGTATTATTCTAAAGTCAGATACCTCGATTTTTATATTAACGATGAATGAACATCGTGCTTAATTCTTGCGTAACTTTCTAATAAATTTACAAAGACTTAAAAAATATAAAAATAATTTTGATAATTTTAAGTTGAATAATATACTGAAAAAGATATTCTTAAAGTTTCTTTAAAAACTAGCTATATATAAGAAGGAAAAAATGTAAGACAGAGTATTAGAAGAAAAAATCATAAAAAGATAAATGCTGTAAGATTTTTAAAATCTTTTATGCATACAAGAATTAAAATTGAAATGTATTTTTTTAGAAAAGATATGTAAATAATTGTACTGTTTTCTACGAATAAATTGTAATAGCAGAATGAAAGTGTCTGTCCTGGATAAAGCCGATATGTCAAGTAGTTATAGCAAAATAGGAGCGTCTAAATCGTCGCCAAATGTATCGTATAATATCGTATCAATGTACATCACTTAAATCGCTTTGGACATCTTCAGTCGGATATCGGTGTTACATCGTTCGTCAAACTGCTAAGCCAGAAATGATCCAATTACGCACGAGAACGGCAAATAAATTGCATGTGGACATGGAAGCGCAGCTTTACGGCGACAGTCGCTGATATAATTACAGTTTAAGCTTCAGTCCCATCACCGACTATTAGTACGTGCAAACGGAATCTAGGGCTGCTTTCTAATGCAAACGCCATATCCGGAACAGACCGGACAAATCGAGTTAAGCGTAATTCTTGCCAATTTCTCGACACGTCAATTTATAACTTCCGATGAAATCCCCATAAGTGTCTATCTTCATTTGACTTATATATCAAACTTGGTATTTGTTTTTTTTTTAGTGTCGAGTATATTATATGAAAGATCAATCAATCATCGTGACATTAAAATGTTCTAAATACTGGTTTCAAATAATATGCTTGTCAAATCCCAACGTACCGTATTAATTGATATCTTTTATAAAATCCTTGCAATATTATTTTTTAAATAAGCAGAATAAACGATCTAAGCTCTAATAAGCTTCTTCCTTTGAGGAAATCATGTGCAAACAATATTCTATCATCGTTTATTCAGAGTCGTTAATTAGAAATCCCTTTTTTATTTAATATTTATTTAATATTTCTATTTAATATTTCTTCAGATTCGTTGTATCGAGAATTTTTCGCTGTGAAAGACAGAACGCACACTGTACGCCACAATCGATATTATCTCGATGCCCATGTCTCGCTACACCTAATCTCGCACTTCTGCTTTTTCGACTTTCGAAAGTTTCCAAAAGTTTCGCTCGTCGGACGAGCACGTGAACAAAGAGCGAAGATCAATTTCACGCCCGGGATGGGAAAGTGGGGTAAGTGGATAGATAAGGGCGTGAGCCCGACGTCGGGCTGGCTGCCTAAGCGAGAATGTGATCACGACGGGGTGAGGGGAACCGACTAGTGGGAGAGGAAGGAAGGAAAGGGAGACGAAATGGCAATGGCGTGAGAAGGAGGTAGGAGTCGAAATTTTCATCCCTCCGTTTATCCGCTATCCTCGCCCACCCCCGCTCGCTCGCCACCGACAATCTCGCGCCACCCTGCCGTCTCCTCAGACCGCCTCATCCCGCTCGGCAGCCTCGTTTGGAGCACACGTGCCACTGACAGCAGTTAATTACATCGCCGCGGAGTCAAAGAGCGGGACAGAGAGAAAGATAGAACGAGAGAGAGAGAGAGAGAGAGAGAGAGAGAGAGAGACGAGAAACGGAGAAACGGTGGGTTGGCGGGGAAGGAATAGCGCCCCGGACAATTGCATGCTGCCATCAAAAGTTGAAGTGACCGGAAGAACTCCCTCGGCGTCATCCGCTGTACTCCGCTGTGTCCTTCGGTGTCCTGGCTCGCCACCGATTTCGGTGCCGACTGGTCAGAATCATTCCCGTGCTCACTTCACCGGGAGAGATATTCAAACTCGAGTTCGCGATGGGCGGATTCTCGCTTAGCGTTAGTTCCTTAGAGCATTAATTCAATAATAATATCAATTATATCATTGTCAATCCATGGCGGATAGCGTCAGTTTCGTTCATGGTACCGTGAAGTCTACGAGATTTTATAAGAAATGCATTACAACTAAGAGCTTTTATACGAGGGAATAAAATTAATTATACTTGTGTCAATTTTACTTTTCATATTATATTGACAACGTTACGTACTCGCGCAACGTGTAATATCAGTGTGTGCGTGCGTGCGTGCGTGCGTGCGTGTGTGTGTGTGTGTGTGTGTGTGTGTGTGTGAAGCTGACGTAGCACTTCGTGGAAAATCATTAAAATTATTGAGAGTTCTGGCTTTATTTTCAATAGTTCTATAGTTCCTGATAGATTAAACAAATAGTTCTGATCATTAAAGCAAAAAAA